>MINK01172277.1:3451-25992 GCA_001735545.1 Phormia regina
TAAATATAAAAAATGTTGATGAAAAAGTACCAAATAGGTATGATTTTTACCAGTTAAAACGTTTGAATTTATTAAAAAGTACCAATTTGTATTTCTCATTTTTTGATTAGTTATGAATACGACATAAATTTTCTCTGTATGTTGATTGGTTTCAAAGATACATATGGTGCCAAAAAAGTACGAAAATAAAGTTTTTACCCGTTTTCTCCCTAAAATGACTGATTGTCAAAAAAGTACTAGACACCTGTCCAATTATTTTTTTAATAAATAACGATAACTTTTCAACTTTTTTGTATTATTATTATTAGTTTGCGAGTTACGGATTTTTCCCGTTTTTACCCCCTAAACATTCGAATTTCCAAAAATCCCGTCCTACCTACGTTCCAAATTTCGTCCCTCTAGCTTCAGCCGTTTGGGTGTGGGATGATGAATCAGTCAATCAGTTAGTAACGTTACTCTTTTACATATATATATAAAGTTGTAGTGGGTTGCGACTCCATCACAATATCAAAAAGGAGTTGCGAACCCAGATTTTGTGAGAACCCCTGTTTTATCCCATAACATTTTTATTTATTAACCGATTTTTACCAATATCAAACAAACCTTGTATGGAAATTATCAGGTATGTGATAGAAAACGATTTCGAAAACGAATCGATTTTAAATCGAAAAAATGTGTGATGATGAACGGATATTTAAGTTCATGTTATTGATAAAATTTATATTTTAATCATTTTCTTTTATATTTAATTAAATAATTTTGTTATATTTGCCAAAAAAATAATTGTTATGAAATTCACATGAAATTCATGACAGTATTTCAAACCGATTCGTTTTGAAAACGATTGGTTTTCATCACATACCTGTATAATTTTACTAAAAATTAAAAAAAAAAAACTGTCCATACGATTTGAAATTTGGACCACATTTGTACTACTAGAACCACAATACATCAAAATTGTATGGTGGTTTTTAAGCCTCCAATTTTTTTTTTTAATTTTGTTGCCTTGTGTAATGTATTTTAATATTTTTATAAAAAAAAATCATACAACTGATACTTACACACAACCAACCGGCAGTTGATTCAACAAACTGGTGGCGTAAATGAAATCAAAATTATTTTTTTTTGTTTAGTTTCATTTTCAGTTAGTAAATGTTCAGTTGTTAAATCGTTAAGTTGTCTTGATGTTGTATCGAACACCGCTCGAAAAGTTGTCATAGAGACAAAAAATTTACACAATAACAAAAAAACAAAAAAAACTTAATTATTTCAATGAAAGTGGATACATATGAGTACTATTATATCTAAATTAAATTTTAAAACATTAATATAATGTACATTAAACTATAGTGACAGTATTATATAAATTTTGTTTAAAAAAAAAGTCGAATATAATATTACATACTGGATTTCTGGAATTTATACCAAAATATCATAAACGGATTTAGATTCAAATGGAATAATTTTATTTTTGTTAAAAATTATAAATTGAAAAAAAATTGAAAAACGCAGAAAAAAATGGCCCAAGTAATCCACAGTGTTAATGGCATGATGAACAATGAAACAGAGGTAAATTTTGTAAAGTTTATTTGGATTGAGTTTTAAGATTATTATTATTATATAGTTTTCCCTCCTATTTTCTGTAATATAATAAAAATGTATAACAAAGATAAACAAAAAGAAAATCATTGAAATACAAATAATTTCGATTATATGTATTATAAAATTACATAAATATTTACTTGTATATTTCCACAATAAATTTTTAGCAAAATTAACAAAATTAGACTAGTTTATTTTCTGTACATACATACATATGTATATATGTATGTATGTATAAGTAGATATATTTTGTTTATTATAAAATACAAGTTAATTGAAATATTTTTGGTAAACTTGTACGTAAATTTAAACAAAAAGAGATACAATAAATAATTATGAAAAAACAAAAAGATATTCGCAGACATTAAAATTATAACGAATAAAGACAAACCGAAAATTAAACGTATTAGTCATTAAATTTTTGTTTTTAAATCTCTTAAATCACTCATGCACAGAAATAAAAATATGATGAGCTGAAGCCCAGCTTTCTTTGTTTAGCTTAAATGAATAAAGACTCCATACAATCAACAAATCATGTTTTTTTTTTATTATTTGCATCATTTTAAAATGCAAATCAATATATTATTACATTAGATATCATCTATCCATTTATTAAATAGTAAAGATTATTTACATATGTACATTAGGGTGGCCCCTTTTGTATGGAGAAAAAATTGGGGTATTTTGGCAAATACCCCAATTTAGATACAATTTGTGAGTATTTCATTCAAACTTAAAATCCTTAACATATAAAATACATTTCTACTAAAGAAAATAATGGTTTGAAAAATTCTAATAAAACTCAAATAACATCGAAAATTGAAAAACGGGAAAAAACCGTTCGGTATAAATGCCAGAGGATTATATTGTACGAGCAGATTGACCCTACGTTGCACGGGTTTTATTTTATAAAAACATTTTATACAAATTAAAATTTAACTTTGTATGAAAAATATAATAACCATCATATGAACGGAAAAGTACCACAAAGTCCACTAATGGATTTTCATTACTTAGGACCATGTATCTAAATTAAAAATAATAGTAAATTCAAAAAGTACTCATTAACTAAGGGCCACATATGCCAAATTTCATGTTTCTAAGTTCATAATTCTAGAAAATATAAAAAGTACCACAAAGTCCCTTCTTATGGATACTTATTAACTAAAGACTACATATTCCTATATATTTTTAGATTCTTAACTACAGAAAATTCAAAAAGTACCAATAGAAGAAGAAAAAAGTCCCACAAAGTCCTTCCTCTTGAATTCTTACCTACAGGACCTTTTGAATCTTTAAGTACCACAAATCCACTCTTGTGAATTCTTATCTACATAGGACTACATTTTCTAAATTTCATGTTTCTATGTTTAATGTATTTAAAAATTCATTATTAAGTTTGAATAAAATGTAATTTCCCACCTTTACCCCTTTTTTGTGTACTTTTTTTACCCATCGAGTATCAAAATTTGCATTCCAATAAATTTCTAAATTGTATATATATATATTCAATAAAAATAATAAATATATTTCCATAAATATAAAAAAAAATGTTTTATGAAAAAAGTACCAAAAATAGGTACGATGTTTACCCCTCAAACGTTTGAACTAGTATTTCTCATTTTTTTGATATGTTATAGGTACAACATAAATTTTATCAACAAAATTTTGATTGGTTTCAATGATACATATGGTGCCAAAAAAGTACGAAAATACAATTTTACCCGTTTTCTCTCTAAAACGGCCGATTTTCAAAAAAGTACTAGACACCTGTCCCATTATTTTTTTAAATGAATAACGACAGCTATTAAACTTTTTTGTATCATTATTAGTTTGCAAGTTATAAGGTTACCAATTTTACCCGTTTTTACCCACTAAACATTCGAATTTCCAAAAATTCCGTCTTAGTGAATCTAGATGATGGGAGATCAACCTATGTTCCATGTTCTCTCGAGCTTTAGCCGTTTGGGCTATGGGATGATGAATCAGTCAGTCAGTCAGTAACGTTACTCTTTTATATATACAGATGATTAACCCTTGCAACGACAAAATTTAATTTTAATTTGTATTTTGTCACATGAATCCTAATGTAGAGGAGGGTCCAACATAAAATTTCGAATGAGTATAAGTTTTATTTTGACATTTGAAATCTTTTTTTTTAGATTTTTAAACCGTCATATTTCTGAACATATGGATTCTTATTAATTTTAGACCACATATCTTTAATAACATGTTTCTGTGTTAAATAATATAAAAAATTCAAAATTCAAGTACCATTAGAAGAACAAAAAAGTACCACAAAGTTTCCTCTTTTGGATTTAGATTCACTTAGGACCACATATCTTTAATTACATGTTTCTAGGTTAAATATTAGAGAAAATTCAGAAAGTACCATTAAAATACAAAAAAGTATCACAAAGTCCCCTCTTATGAATTCTCATTAACTAATGAACGCATATCTCTAATTTCATGATTCTAGGTTCATAATTACAGAAAATTCAAAAAGTATCGTTAGATGAACGAAATATAATTATAATTAAATATAATTTCCCGCCTTTACCCCATTTTGGTACTTTTTCACCCATTGAAGTATTTCTATATTATAGTGATATCCTGTATTAAAATACTCATAGGAATATTTCAATATATAAAAAAATATTTTACGAAAAAAAAAAAAATGTTACGATTTTTACCCCTCAAACGTTTGAATTTCTAAAAATATCAAACTTGAGTTTCTCATTTTTTGAAAGTTATGAATATGATATACATTTTATTTGTATGTTGATTGGTTTCAAAGATACATATGGTGTCAAAAAATTGCCAAAATAAAGTGTTTACACGTTTTCTCCCTAAAATGACTGATTGTCAAAGAAGTATCATACACCGCCCAATTGTTTTTAAAATGAAAGACGATAACTTTTCAACTTTTGTTGTATCTTTATTAGTTTACGAGTTACCCTCTAAAGAATAGAATTTCCAAAAACCCCTTAGTGGATCTATATAAATAGAGACCTACCTGTGTTCCAAATTTCATATCTCTAGTCTTAGCCGTGTAAAAAATATTTTTGGTAGAAAATTGAAAAATTTTACACTTATTTGGACCTGGTCCTAAATGTTTTTTGTGTCATTAAATGAGCGCCCAAAGTGGTTTCTTGCGATACTAAATTTGGCGCAAATATTAAAAACTGGGAAAACCCTAGAAAAAGGAGAAAAATAAAAACAACTAAAAGACCAGTCCTTTTAATTCGCTCTGCAAAACAAAAATTACTTTCCATACACTAGGCTCGGAATCATAGGGAGGAGAAAAAAGTAAATTTAAAAGAATTGAATAATAATAAAGTTTTGCGTTTTTTGGGATCTGGATTTCGGGTATTACATCCCTAATTGTCACCAAATAAACTGCTGAGATATTTCATTACTTTCATTAGTTTTAAAAAAATTTGAGGATCAATAAATAATGTAACGTTTCAGCTCTCATTATTTATATTTTTATAACGATAAATGGTCACGGTTTGTAAAACAGATATTTTATGCAGATAAGAGTTTCAGTATTGATAATGGATGACAATCTTGTTAAAAATAATTAAACAAATAAGAAACTTAAAATACTCATTCAATAATATTTATTTAACTTTTAACAAACTATTATCGTTAACATGTCGGTAAGAGGGCTTGTTTGCGCAACAATAACTTAACATAAAAAGACAATTATGAAAATGTAAAGAAAAAATATTTTTCAAGATCAAAATTTCTTTCCTTAGAAAATGTTTACACAAAAATAAAAAATGTACTTTAATTTTATATCAGTTTTTAATATTAAAGAATATATTACTAAATATATATGAATAATTTCATTTTTTTTAATAAATTAATTTATATTGGAGTGCCTTGAGAACAAAAAAAGTTGCAAATGAAAACACAACACAGGGGGACCCCCTATAGACATGTCTGGGGGTCGCGAAAATTTATTGCAAAATATTCTTAAATACACAATTTTTTAATAAAAATATTATGTAGAAATTTTAAATAAAAATTTCAATTAGTTTCTGAATCTATTTAAAAATGGAATTTATTATTTTTCAAAGCAAAAAAAGCAGTAAAATCAAATGCCGTATAAAGTTTAAAATTACCATTTTTTCAAAGTCCTTTGATTGAAATCTTTTAACAACTATTATCGTATTTGAGGAAACTTAAAGTACACCCAAACCCACTTGCTCGAAACGTAATAAGAAGCGAAGGCTACAACCGTTTGGGATGAAGGAACACAACAGACCTCCGCAGAAGCTAAACCCTTTGAATAAAGTTTTTTTATCCGACAGATTTAAGATTTGAATACTTATTGTTAGTTCACCTAATATCGTGAAGATTCAATAAATAAAGATAAATGAATTAAAAAAACTATTATAGATTCCTAATCTACATTCCGTGTGCAGATTTGTGCTTTATATATTCCAAAAGCAAATAATATATATTCCAAAAGCAAATAATTCGAAAGCAAGAAATACTTTAAGCCACTAAGCTTCGCCACTGTTGGGTCCTTTTCTAAACAGTGCTACTTCGGGGTTCACACGCAGCAATTTTTCTTGCCGCAATTCTGACTTTGTAGGCGAGAGAGGTAAAGGGAATGTAACAGTTTGGTATTCTCTTCTCTTCTCTCTCCTATAAATTCTGAATTGCAGTAAGAAAAATTGCTGTGGGCGAACCCGGTCTACGTCTATAAAAAAAAAATTCCATGCAAAATCAACGAACCGATTATAAATTACAGTTATTTCCAAAAATTTTCAATTCTGCTCATTGTGCAAAAGTGTCAATAATATCCAGTGGAATAAAATTGTCAATTGTTTATACAAAATTATGGAAAACAATAAAAATATAACCAATGCAGTTAATTTAATTTTGAACCAAATATTTAAATATAGCGAAATTTATCAGCTTAAAGATCTTATGAAACAAAAGTAATGTCGAAAGTTTTAATAATATTTTTTTTGTAGTAGTGGGTCGCGACTCAATTGAAATCTCCAAAGGTGGTCGCAAAGCAAGATCTTGTGAGAACCCCCTGATTTAAATAAATATTTAAAGGTCTTATCTTATGAAGTAAATATTCTTGTAAAGACCATTTTGATAATGATATTGTAAGAAATATGTATTTAATTATATTGTGGGTATATCTTTATATTAAGGAAGTGATATTATACTTTTGCGATCTTTTAAAATGTTTCCGCAACAAATACGTTAAAGTTTCCAATTGAAAATTTGTTTAAATTATAAATGCATTATTATTTTTTTTTAGCTCAATATCTTTATTGCCAGCAATAATAAAATCAATTATTTCAAAATAAATAAAAAAATCTTTATTTAATTGCATGTTTTGTTTTATTAAAAAGTTATTCTTTTAATATATATTTTCAAGAATACTTGTTTAAATATTACAAAAACGTTTGAAACATCATTACCTTGAATTTGTTCCACTATATATACATATCGTAGGTGCGACCATAAAAAATCCTAGATGTATTTTTTTTATTATTTTTTAGGAGAATAAAATATATATTTCTTTTTTAATTATTATTTATTTATTTATTTTTTGGACTTTTGTATACTTCTTTAAGATATTTCTAAATTTTATGGTTTGAAAGAAAAAATTCAATATTTTTTAGAGTTTGTAAATAATTAAAGAAATTAAAAAATCTACAGAAATTTATTTTTAAATATTTTAATTTCTTAAAAAAAATTTATAAATAGTAAAACCCAAATTCGAAACCCATTTAGACACTACTAACTACACTAATCCTACTTTGGGTGAATGCATAACTAATAGTGATACAAGATGCAATAATAAAAAAAAATACAGATAGAACTCTACTTCATGACACGGGCGATATGTATATACAATATCATTTTTAAATTATAGATAATTTTTTAATGACTTACTATAGGAAAAAAATCAATAACAGAAAATAATTTAAGATTTAACAAAGAGTATGTATGTATGTATGTATGTATGTATGTCTATAAGTTACTGTAGTTTTATGCAGGTGATAACAAATTTGTATTAATTTTTAATGAAGATTTCAAATATGTAGGTATATATTTATACATCACTCCCCTTTGCGTTTGTTCTAATGTTTATTAAAACCAATATGAATAGAGTACTTAAATCAACATTTAACCCTTCGTCAAACAAATGTTTCTTAATAAATATTGTCCGGCCACATCAGCTTTGTAATTAATATATTTCAATTGAAATATTGTTGTTTTTTATAATCTTCACGACAAGTGTTAAGGGGATATATGTTTGTCATTCCGTTTGTAATTTCCACAATTTTCATCGGAGAACAAAAGGATATTTTCTGCATCCTTGTAAGAAATAATGACGATATGACCATGGCCGTCCGTCCATCTGTGTGCCGGTTAAAATAGAATTTATGTAGCCCACCTATAAATGATATATACACTATACATATATCAAACGATTGGAAATCCTTTCGAGAATTTTACTATTGAATTCAATGAGATCGGTTAATAAATGGCGGAGATATTATTAAAAAAACAGATATTAAACAAGGTTTTTGAGTTTCTGAATCTTTGTTTTTACAAAAAAAGGTTCGGAAAATTTTTCTTGAATTTATGTTCTAAAAAATCTAAATAAATCGGCTCAATAAGATCTGAGATATCGGGTAAAAGGCATTTTTTATTTTTTGAAGCCCCTAGTTTAAGCTGAAAATTTTTATTTTTATACAGATCGTTTATAAATATTTTTATAAAATTTCGCTCAAACCAATTCTTTTATAATTAACCAAGATATGGATCAAAAACTTGAAAGAAAACAAAAGAAATATATAGAAATATTAAGTATTCCTAAAGTCAGAAATGTTAATTGTTGGTTAGATAAAGTAATCCTCTCAGAATCACCTATTAAATTGATCTAACGATGTCCGTTCTTCTGTCTGTCTATGTAAACCTTGTGCACAAAATACATCTCGCAAACGTTAGTATAAAATTATTATTCGATATTTACGGACAAATTGTCATCACGAACAGGCGCTACTTTTTGAAGTGGCCTGTTAAGAAAATTGCACATAATTTAATTTAGTAAACTGCATAACATTAAATAAAAGAATTTATCAAATTGTTTTAAACTCATTCAAATCTTGATTTTTTATTTTTAGATGAAAGGAATGGATGCCAATAGATATGCCACAAAGAAGACTATTGCCCAAGGCATGTTAGATATAGCCCTGCTAACAGCAAACGCTTCACAACTCAAATATATTCTACAAGTGGGAGAACAGCATCAATTCTATAAATTAATGTTAATACTTATTAGTTTATCAATAGTATTGCAGGTGAGCTTAAAATAATTTAAAAAAATTGAGGTATTCACAGTGACGTAAATTTGAATGTGGAACGAAATTAATATCATAACTCAAAATTTTAATTAGTATACATGATTCAACTCTAACTAATAAATCAACAATACTGTTAAATTATCAAGACAAATGTCAAAACGTCAGCATTTTTGTTTGAGTTGCAGATAATTTTTAATCTCCGTCAATTACATAGGGTCTACACATGAGTTTTTTATATCATAATATGTAGCAGAGAGTGTCAAATTCGCTCTCTGAGAGAATTATCTCAAGTGTAGACTAAAATATTAGTGTTATAAGAAATATTATGAGATTGTTGTCTCATAATTATTGTTTATTAGAATAATTTTAATCCTTGTTTAAGATTTAATATAATATAAACAAATTGGTTACTCTCAAATTTGACATCTCTGTTAGTGTTATCTCAAAAAAAATTGTCTACAATTTTCTTATAACTCTGCAATAATACTGACAAATTCTACATTAGATAAATCTTTATCACGATAATTTTTAGACGTATGTCTTGATAAAAATTTGTCTAATGTAGACTCTACGTTAACGCTGCAATAATACTGACAAATTCAGTCTACATTAGACCAATCCTTATCACAATAATTTTTTGAAGTTTGTCTTGATAAAAATTTGTTTAATGTAGGCTCAATGTTAAACAAAAGTTTGACGTTTGTCTTGATAAAAATTTCTCTGTTTAAGTTTTATTTACCATTTACGCACATGAAATCTTTACCACGAGTAGTGTCTTAAATTATGAGGACATATAAATAACATTTTATTTTATCTGTGAATACCCCAAATTTATAGTCATATGTGTTTTTAAAGGTGCTTTCAAACTATGATATCATGATGAGCCTTTGTTATAAAACTAAATTCTAACTAGAACTATTGTTTTTTATTTAATCGTATAGTTCGTAAAATATTATTTATTGGATGTCGCCAACAAAACAATATAGGAAATATTAGTTATTAAAAATACTCCCGACCATTCACCACCTTTTTTTAAAATGAAATTATAGTTTTGAAAGAGCCATAATAAAAATCATACGGTATTTTCTGAATGATAGCATTTTATTTCAATATTTTTCTAAAGTATACCGTTTGACTCAGAATGACTGGTTGTGTCTATGTAAACCTTGTGAACAAAATACAGGCGGCAGTTTCAAAAATATATTAATGAAATTTGGCAGAATAGTTATTTTGATACACGGACAAGACCTATTGAAATTGGTTATGATTGATCCATTATTTCACCTGGCTCGCATAAAGATTTCAGCCTGGAATGAAGGTCATTATTGCAAAGAAGTTTTGTATAAGTGTGAACTTTGTGCCAAATTTCATCGGTCTATAATTGACCATAGCTGCCATATAAACTCCTCGTCGAGAAATTACATTAACATTTACAAATTTATTAGAATCGGTCCATAAGTTCCATAAAACTCCCTTCTTGAAATCACCCTAAAGTATCATATAGTTCTCAGTATCAACGCATTATTAGGTATTCATATATTTTATGAATTTATAATTTTATCTGAATACTTTTTATTGCTCTAAACGATTTTTTTTTTTGTAGAATAGTATGAGAGCACCTTAATTTTATTAAATCTAAGTTTAAATAATTAAATTCATTTTACATCATTGGCCTTATTTGTTACTGTTTTCATTTTCAAATCAATATGTAGATCTTGTCCGGGGTATTAAGTTTATCGCTGAGTTTAATGCGTGATTGTCGTATGGACAAGCCAGAATTTCATCAATCGGCCAATTTGATAAATCACATTCGAACTGGTTTCGCATTTTTTGTAACCATGATTAATTTATTTATATCGGCATTTGATTCTCGTTTACCACCACCACAAGGAGATTTTTTAAGTGGATTAAATTAATAACAAAGTACATACATACAGTTTTATGTGTATTTTTTTTTTAAATTTGATATTAAAAATATATATTTTTATATGAATCATATGGTATAATAATACTTAGGATAACTTCTAAAGAGAAAAGAAATTTAATTAATTTATTTTAAAACTATTTTGTAAATGTTATTACAATTAAATTTTCTTTTACATGTTTCTTTCTTTTTGGGATGTGTAGCTGATGGTTGGTATATTCTTTGTTATTATCGGAAGTCTGAATATCAATCGTAAACAGGATCAAACGGCCGCTATAATATTAAATGATATAATTTTGGTTATTATATTTGTCATATCGGTAATAAATGTGATTATATCCGGTTTTGGTATCGAATACTCATCTCAACCTTTAAGGCTAATGGATCATCAGAAAAAAGATCTTTAAATGATTTTTAAAAACAAAAAATTTATTTTCAATCTCACAATTTTATAGCATCAATTAAGTATCTGTAGAAATAAGTTAAATAATAAATATATATTATAAAAACTGTATATAAATCTGTGTTTCATTTTTCATAGATCAGCGCTGGTATACTATTAATGATATTGTCAGTTCTCAGCATTCATAAGGGTAAAACGGAGCGCAAAATTGCCGATGTCTTAAATCATATTATAAATGGTTTAATATTTCTCTCAGTATTTTGTGATATTATAAAAATGAATTTTGGTTTAGATGCAGCCATACCAGACATGCATAAAGATGCTGAAATTCTTAAAGATTAAAATGTTAATTAATTATCTTCTAAGGATTTTATATATTGTTAATAAATGTATTAATTTTTATACCACGAATTAATTAAAGTATTTTTTATTTAAATGTCAATGGTAGCTTAAGATTTGGATTATAATATAAATCCTAATGTTCAACAATGGTATTAATAAATTTTATTAATCTTTTCACATACATATTCATTCTTTTTTAAAATACGTTCGTTATTATTTGGGAAAAGTAAATTTTTTTTATCTTACGAGCGTAACCCGTTGAGCTTCGCTATCCCTTATTGGGCGATATCAAATATGTATTTACTACCGTGGGCGTGAAATGTAAGAATGTCATTCAAACTATAAGCCCATAACTATCACCGCCATTAGTACTATCTGTGTGTCAAATTTCGTGAAAATAGGTGCGGCCGTTTAAGATTTAAAAAAAGTTGGTTTGAAATGTGGGCGCAACATTCAACTGATATCTTATATAGCCTATAACCACCTAGTAAATATCGCCGGCACTGGTACTTTTTATATGTAAAATTTCGTAAAACTCAGTGCAGCCTTTTAAAAGTTTGAAAAAAGTGGGCGTAAAATGTGGTCCTATAACCACCTCCGGCACAGTTATTATCTGTGTGTCAAATTTCATGAAAATCGGTTTAGCCGTTTAGACGTGATTGAAGCACAAACAAACAATCTTACAATTAATTTTTATAATATATAGCAGGGTTTAAATATTTCCACGAACTCAAAAATCTTAAAAAATGGAAGAAATCTTGACGTGCGACAACCTGTCGCAAACATCGTTATATTTTGGTTTTCAATTATTAAAATATAAAAATTTATTTTCAATATATCAAACATGTAATTTTATATATTGCGTCCATATATATTAGGTTTTAATATACCATCCTATTATTATTGAAGATGCCATTAACCCATTACGAGCTAGAGGGTAAATTTTATGCATTTAGTTCTCACAACGTTAAATGAGCAATTTTTACAAGTGAGTAGCATGGAATTACATATTACACTTAAATATTGAAACATTTGTGAAAAACTGAGATAACAATCGAATAAAAAGGGGTTTTTGAATTTTAAACCAATTCGCAGCTTTTTTGATAATTTTTTGCTTTTTGAATTTATCCTTAAGTAGTCGTTTATTGGCCGTTAAAATTAATTTAACCTTTTATGGTCCCGAAAACGCAAAATATTATTTTTGTAATTAAAGGGTTAAAGGAATAGACATATCAATAGTATTTAATGACAGACTTCTAATGATAAATATAATTTAGGTTGGAAAATGTTCATTTAAAATATTCAAACTTTAACAAAACAATATTTAAAATGAAATTATTTAAATTTCGATTTCGCGAGAACGAAAGCAAGTTTTTCTATGTTGTAGCTTTTTTAAAAAAGTTAAAAATTTTGTATACTGTTTATCGAAAACTATATTTCTAGAGGTATTTTAAAAATGTGTCTAGCATACGCAAATGAAATATAGTTTAAAACATATCAATCTTGAATTTGAGGGTAGTAAATTTGCACCCTTTTTGATCTTATACAAATCAAGACACTTTTATGTGCATATATTTGAAATTTGAATTAATTAAAATCTTTGAAAGTTTAAAATATTTAATTAAGCGTTCTAATGTTTTACTATAGTGTTTTGTGATAACAGAGATCATCCATTCGATTCGACATTCGACATTAATTCCTCATTTCTATTTCAAACCACTTTAAATTCATTTTATTGACCGGAACCCCCTGGGGCACAATGTAATATTTACTGAATCTCGGCCGTAAATTCTGCAGAAATTTAGTAAATATTATATTATTTTTCAAGTCAAGAACGACTCCTTATTATTTTTATAAATGAGTAAAAAATGACATTTAAAATATAACGGTTTAATATGAATATAGTGTAAAAACGGCTTTCGTTAATATATACATTTTCACAGTATTTAACATTCATATATATTCGAATGATTGATAAATGTTGCGTTTTACAAAAAGTTGCCACATTCTATGCATATATTTCAAAATAATTAAAATTAATCTAAAAATATGCATATATAATTATATAGCTTATGTTTAAAATATTTGCCGATAAAATTTTGAATTTATAGTTATTACCCTTTTATATTTAATATGTTATTATTTAAAATAAGAACATAATATTTTTAATTCATTTGACGATTAAACTTACAAGACATCTGGTAGCACTTTATTCCTAACCTTACTTACAAAAGTCAAAGTAGAAAAATTTAAGGCGAAACAAAAGTTGAAAGAGACGAAAAAATAAATTCATCTTGTGCGTGTATTTAGTGAAAATAAATTTTTAATTTAGTTAATTTTATCAAATTTTAATTGTTAAACAGTGATTCCGTTCATTTAACTTAAGTTTTCTTTAAACAAATTCATATCAAAGTCAAACGTCCAACCACAAAGAAAGAAAAAATAATTGAATTCAGTTAGCATTAGCACAACAACACCAACAAATAAAAAAAAAAAAATACCTGCAAACTCGGAAAAAATATTGTAGAAGACAAGAAAACCAGAAGTATCAGTAAAGGGAAGAATACAATCACAAAAGAGAATACACAAAAATTCGTGGAAAACACAAAAGTACACAAAAACGAAACATAAAAAACGTTAATTACCAATTAAATAAATGGATTTTTGTGAAAATTTCTTCGCTTTTGAAAGCTAATACAAATAAGAATTGTGTGAAAATATCCATAATAATCCCCTCCGATTAAATGGTGCTAATACAATAACAAATACACCTGCTAAAACAAACAGCAGGGCGTCCTTGGTAAATGAAAAATTTTCACGGTTTTTTTCACTTTACCGAACCGAACGATAATGAAAAATGTCGGCATAAAGAAATTTGTCAGCTCGGAGTGTCTAGATATGTTGTGGACCAGCCCGGACAATATTAAGAAATTTGCAGAACAACATCAAAGGGTTGATTTTATATGAATGTCTACATAGAAAAAAGTAAAAACAAAAAGTAATAAAACTAAAAAGTAAAAAAATCAAACAATTGCAAAGTGCATATACAACAAACAATTACATACAATTTATACAAATACATACCTTTACACACAACTCCACAACATAGCTCTTCGTAACCCCCCAAAAAAGAGGAAAACCCTAAAAGAGTTGCACTAATTTTTTGAAGTTTAATAAATTTGTTTTCGGATTGTAAATTTATTTTTTGTTACATTTAATTTAAAGGAATGAAATAAAATTAAAAAGTGAATATTTTTAAAATTTCATTTCCCTAAATTCCAAACCTATGAGCATTAAATCAAAATGAAAATCAGCTCCCTCCCTTGTTGTGTTACATTGTCACCAACTCCACTTATACCACTACTACTGTCGGCTCTTTCATCATTAACTGTCTCAGTCTCTGATCCTGTTGCAAATGAAAAAACACTCAACATCTTTGTCGCAACATCAAAGGAAGTAATTCTTAACCCGTCCACACCCACTCAACAAAAAACCTTTCGTCGTCGTCGTTGTCTTCTTAACTTTGCGAATGTCAAATTTACTTTGTATTTGTTATTTGCTGCTCTTCTTGACATCTTAATGACGGTGGTAGTAGCAGTAGTACTTTTACGTTTGTTTGTCCACAATACGTAACTTCAAAGGTAAAAATAAATTTTTATTTAATATTATTATATCGTCACTTAAAATACAAATGGCCCTAACTTAAAGTTAAATAATTTTATACGAGCAATAAAAGATGTACTAAAATAATAATAATACATGTTCACTAAGCGTAAATTTTATAAATGATACATATGTATATCTGTGATTTGTTAGTGACTGAACTTTTTTTAACGCATATGTACTAATAAACATTTATGTGTATGTGTGTGTAAACTATTTAAATTACTTAGAACCTTTTGAATTTTCAGAAACGATATGCAATTTTATGTTTACATATATTTTATTTACATATACTTAAGTTTCATTTATTTCTAAGATTTATTTTATTCCCATTTTGTTTTATTTAAATATTTTTATTCAAATATAATAAGTGTACAATAAGGTTGTTCACGATAATCTGGTTATCAGGTTATGTGATTATGTGGTTATATTAAAAACGAAAAAAATCATAACAACAAAATTAAAATTGCAATGAAATCGGATCATTCTTGTTTAAGTTACAAAAACATTCATATTAAGGATTTGTCTTTTATTTAATATAAATACCTTTTTTTCTTCTATTATTTTTTTTTAATAAATTGTTTAGTTAATATGCTCTTTATTCAAAAACATAAATTGAAATGCTTCAATATTTAGTGGTCGCTTATCGCAGCTTTTTTCGAAATCGAGTTTGAACTGTATAAATACTTTCTTATTTCTTTTTTAAAGAATTTATCATTGCTTCATGAAATAATGCCAATGAGGATGTCACATGTACCTCACTATTTGATATTATTGGCAATGATATAGTGCAGTCTCATTTCACAGTACCTCATTAAATCCCTTAGTGTCTTCTTACAGGTTCTAAATAGTCTATATTTTGTTAAATAACACACTGGCCTTTAGTGCTGCTTGGTTATCTATGTATGTATCTCAATATCCTTTGCAACGTTCGTTCTTACCAGTTTTGCAGCCTTCAGTATATTTAGAATCTCAGCATGGAATACACTGCGCTCATCCGAAAGTCTATATGAGCACTTGCACCAGAACCAACGTCCATTTCAGATCTCTGCCTAATACTCTTATACCTACTACTATATAGAATATCCATAACAAAATAAAATACTTATTCTGTGGGCCGGTGTTCTCAGTAAATTCGGATACATGGTATTAATAAGTACTAATTCAATTTTTTTATTGATTCTAGTTGTCGCTATAACTCGTAATTTGTAAAATTATTTTCAATTCTTTTATTACTTTTTAACAGGGTCTTCAGTTATGGATATATTAAGCCCATTTTGCAAATAGAATGAATAGTTTTTATGTAACAAGTATATCTTTACGAAAAAATAATAAAAATTTGCATATTTGAAACATTTAAATTTTTTAGAATTAGAATTTTTAATAATAATAAAATGTTGTATAAAATTAATTTTTTTCAGAAAATGGCTAATAATTAATATTACTTTGTGAGTCGCCGACTACATGATCTCTCAGATCTTGGGAAGAAATTTAATTTCACCAGACCTTTGATGTTAAACTAGCGTAGAATGGCAGCCAATAACCATAGTAATATGATTTCAATGAAATTTCATAGTATAAGTAGAAGTGTAGGTGACAATAAGCTTTGACATTGGATCATACAGACTTACTGAGGGCGAGTCCCGATATTGGACACCTCGGGTACGCAAAATTTTTGAAAACATTTCTGATTTGTATGTACATCTTATCTCTTTCAGTTTACTATATATTTGTCTTCAAAGATAATTTTTAAATTTTGACCTACATTGTTGAAGTTTTTTCTTTATAGCGGATCTAAACTTCACCCCGGAAGAATGTAACTGCTTTTTAGAAAAAAAAAAATGGATTAAAATCAACTTTTTTTTCAAAGTTAAAATTCCAATGCATATAACTTTGTATTGTGTAAAGATTTTTACAATTTTTTTCTTTACATAATTTTGTTATTTGTTGTTAATAAAATAAAAAATATTTCCAGAAAATCGGTTGAAGTTTGAACCCGCTATAATATCAATATAGCGGGTTCAAATATCTCGTAAGCTTAGGAGTGCATACGACATTGATTCAGTTATAACAAATCAGGAATTTTTTAAAATTTTTCGTACCCGAGTTGTCAAACTTTTGGATGAATTGTACCTGCCCCCAGTATATTTTTAGTGGTTGATATTCCTAGTTTTGGTAGACTCAAAATTATAGCAATACTGATTTTCCAAAATGAAAAATACAATATATCCTTATTTATTTATATCTTATTCTGAATTAATAATATATATTCATATCAATATTATAATTGTATTAGTTTGTTTATGTTAAAAAAAATTAACACAAAAATACACAATACATGTTTAAGTATTAAACAGGGGGTGCAAAAATGTTTTTCTGTCGCATAGGATTACTAAGTCAATTAAATTATGGAGTTATGAGACTATATAAATTTTGTTCTTTAGTAATTTGATTTGTAGGCAAAATATCTCGGGAAAATAATAATTATATATATCTTCAATCTGCTTAATATTCGAAAATATTACATACAATGCCTCACATTGTATTTCATTAAACAGAAAACTATTTTTATAGTTAAGTTAGGTTCGATGGGCAGCTGTTTGGGTAATGCAGCACAGCTCACTTGGGTCTAATTTGGTCCCATTGTGATACCCTGAGGGATCATGTGATATTAATATCACATGTCCAAATCCATATTCTATTCAAACCAGCCTGACGCATGTATAAAGCATGTTGATCTTCATGATGTCCATATCAGAGAGATCCGATAATACATGCATAAACGGACTTCCGAGTTTGGCAGTCCTTATTTCAGACAGAGTTGAACAGTGACATAGGAAATGTTGAACTGTCACTTCGACATCATCGCAACTTCTGCAGAAGTCATTGAAAGGGAACCCTAATCCCTAGCATGCGCACCTGGAGTACAGTGCCCTGTGACAACAAATACAAAAATACGTAGCCTTTGCCTAGGTAGTCCCAGGATGAGATTCGTTCGAGAACCATCATATTGGGACCATAATTGCCTCGAGGTTGAACATGTGGATATGTTTGTCCATATGTTCTGTGCAATTCTCGCAGGATTAGCGGTGCTCCGACCAATTGATCCGTGTCCTCTTGTTGAAAAAGAGAGCCGTTATTGGCCAGTTCATCCGCAATTATATAACCCAGACTAGCTCCAGGTTTGAATATCTTGCCATCTCGTTTAGAGATGTGCGGCATTCATTTACCAGCCTGGATGTCGACACCCGAGAGCGATTTAATGTCAGCTTGACTGTCCGTACAAATCTGAATATCCACGCCGAATACCCTATAGTACATCAACCAGTTAGCCGCTCTTTTCATAGCCGAGATCTCTGCCTGAAGAATGCTGCAGTGATCAGGCAATTTGAAGGAGATGCTTTTCCTAAATGCGGGAATAAATTTTTATAGTTTTTTGTAACAGAAATATTTTTTTTTTTTTATGAGATACCTTCTCAGAATTAAAAAGGCATTTATTATTTTTATTTAAAGTACGAAGATTAGTTTTCGATTTTAACGATTTTTTTATAAAAAAAAATTTTTAAATCGGGACACATTTTTTAATAATTGTATTTTAGACAAAGATTTCGAATTATAATTTTTGGATTTTTTACTAAACCACACCTTATAATAATAATATTCTATATAATGATAAATATTCTATATGAATAAAAAGTGATTTGTAGATCTATTATCACATGTACATATAATTTACTAAAAAATCTAATGCAGCAGAATCAGCTTTGCTCTGCATTATATATAACTTATGTAACTATTAAATAAATTTATTTTTTTTATTTTCAGATTTAAAAAAATCGAGTTTGTTATAAAAAATGTAATTAAAAACTGCACCAGTGTTTGAACAATTAAAATATTTGAAAAATAACATTAATCTTAAATAACAAAAAAAATCTAACATTAAGCAATTACATACATAGTAGAGTGAATTAAATCAATTTAAAAAAATATATATTTATAAATTCAATTATTAAGCTACGATAAATCTCTTCAAAAAGTGATAGACGAAATCAAATTATTCACACCTCAAAAATTGTTACCCATTTGTTTTTCCAATTGTGTTTGTTTGGCATTTCCCATTTTATGTTCTTATGGTAAGTGAAGAAAAATTTATATCCATTTTAATAAAAATACATATGTATTAGTTCTTTTTATACAAATTCAATAATATGTTTCCTTTTTATTGTTTAATCAACCAAAAAAAAAAAAAAAATATGCGTTCATATATTTTGTCAAAAAAATTTAGACAAACGTGAATAAAAATTCTTATGATTTTACAGGAATGTGCAATTGTTAAATTTAAGGGATATGTTCATGTATATAGACCATTATGAAAATTTTTGAAACTTGCTGAAGCTGACTTTAATACTTAAGTATTTATGTATTACTTTTTAAACTAGTGTGTTACTGAAACTTATATAGTTGTATACAAATTCATGTAATCATTTTTCAATTCTAGGGAAATCCAAAAAAATAATTTGGTATGAGTGTAAAAAAAATAATTTGGTATGAGTGAGATTTGAATTTGGGCATTTGTTTTTATTGGTTAACGTCTTACTACAGTATACGATTCAGAAAATAAAATGGATATAAGTCTGGAATGGAAGGTGGCTGTTCCGATAGTAAAGGTGTAGGCGAGTTTAAGTTTTTAGCTCATGAACCTAAGGGGTTCTACATGGTTCCAAAGTTAGACACCTCGGATATAAAAATTATATAAACGAAGCCATTTCATTATATCTGAATTGAAAATGTTTTAAAGTAGAATTCATAATTAAAATTTCTACTTACTCAGTACATCATCTCGCAATTAATTTTAAAGATGACAAAACCAACAACACTCTGGTTGTAATCCTGCGCTTTAGCCAACTGTTCCAAGTAATTACATTTTTACAGTGCCTTTATACTAATGGTAACTTATTAATGTGATACAGAATAAGAAATAATATTGACGTCTAATTAATAATGATGCAGAATTACTCAATAAACCAGAAAGTTTATCTGGAATATTAACTTTTTTAAAATCACTATGATCATTATTGAACATGGTAATGTTATTTCACTAACGAATAATTAATAAAAAAAAGATAATCTTTCATACCGTGCTGTTCAGTTCTCTGTTCTGTGCTCAGTTAAGGTCAAAGTTCACAAATTTGGAAAAACGCCTAAAAATTTTTCGAATTCTTCTATAATTTTTGTTCGTGTTTTTATACATTTTGCACTGGTGCTGGTGTATACTTTATGGGAACTGATATCAGACGATCCTACAAATTGTCTGACAGTTGTATTGTCTTTCCGGCGGAGATTCTTGACATTTATAAGGCTCTAGGCTTGATTGAGGGGAATGATGAACGAGGGTCTAAGGTTACTAGCTATGTTGATAGTCAGGCAGCGTTATTGGCTCTGACTAGTCACTTTGTTAGGTCCAGATTAGTACTTGAGTGCAGAAGGGAATTGAGAAGTTTAATGGATTCCTATATGATGAGACTCTGTTGGGTTCCTGGTCATTGTGACATTCGTGGCAACAAAATAGCCGATGAGATAGCTCGCAGTGGCTCGGAGCTAGATAGGTCTTTCATAGAGTCATCTGTTAAGATTCCAATTGGGTTCTTCTTTAGGGCCATGATGGAGTGGACTCTGGACAACACGAACCCTGGAGTGACAGATCGGACTGCAGAGTTTCTAGGGCATTATGGCCTAGCTTAAAACTGGCGGATTCCAAGCATCTTCTATGTATGAGTCGTGGTATTCTTAGAGTCATAGTAGGTATGGTTACGGGTCGTTTCTCAATAGGGAATATGATGAGTAAGTGGGACGTTGGCACATCAGATTTTTGTAGAACGTGCGATCATGTTGAGGAGCTAGGGACAGTAGAGCACATACTCTGTCACTGTGTAGGGCTTCAGTGTAATAGGTTGAAGTGGTTTGGAAGGCACACATTACATGAACTAGGTGAGGTTAAAGACAAAGGTTTGTAATGGGAATAAAATGGCTTAGAAACAATCATAACTGATTGATTGGGTAAAGGTTCCACTTTTTCTTCTTTCTATCTCTTGTATATTTCTTATTTATCCTCGCATATTTCTATTTCTTTCTTTCTATTACAAAGGAATCATAACGGGCCGTTCGGTCTCTGGGTGTAGTCGTGAATACGCCACCCTTTTTAACCCAACCGCGAATCCGCTTATCTCTGCTCCCTGATATAAGTTTCAAAATCTATCCCCTTTATAACTTCTAGGACATTTACTTTTATATGTAAGTCGAATTTTAATTTTCCACATCTGAGAACTTCAAAAAGTCCCAAAATAAAAAAATATTTTGCAAAATATTTCAGATATCTCTAAAAAGAGAAAAAATACTTAAAATTATCTGCTTCCTGACAGAAATTACAAAATTTGTCTCCTTTAAGATTTCTATGACATTTAGTTTTATAATTAAAACGAATTTTAAGTTTCCAGCTTCATAAAGCTCCAGAAAAGAAAAAAAGCTTTGGAAATTTTTCACGTTATATGGGAGAGTGAGAAAAAAATTCTTAGAAAATTGTATATAAATTCGCTTGTTTCCTGTTAAAAATTATTTCCTTTAGGATTTTTTATGAATACTTCAATGCTTTAAAAAAATTACACAAGAATCAGCTTATAGAAATTTCAAAATCTGGTTCCGGTAGAATCTGTAGAACGACCTTTAATTTTCCACAAAGTTGAAAATATGTCGATAGATAAAAATAGAGAGAGAAAAAAATGTTTGCATTGAGAGAAAAGTTTTAATCCTTCCGAATATTATTCTAAAAGAAAAAATATCTCTAATAGGTAATTAAGTTAATCAAGTGATTTGCCATTAATCGATTATTAACCGATAAACTTCTAAACTCGAATAATTATTTGTCAAATAAACCGATTAATATGAAATTTATATTAAATTATGAAATTCATATTATTGACTAAAGAGGATATTCCAACATTTAGCAGAAAACATAGTATAGGAAAGTATTCCAAAAAGAAAAGTCTAGTAACTCAAGCCTTTGTATAAAAAAAATCTGGATATTGTTATTATTTATGGGAAAATTTTTATTTGTTATTAATTGAATCTGATTAATTATAATTTTGAAAGGTTTCCTTCTCTTATAACCTGTTTATCTGGAGGTGTAGCAGAAGGAGATAATCTATACACAGTTATTGCTACTGCTTCCGTTCTAGAATATTCTATTATGGCTGTAACAAAT
>MINK01172278.1:0-29602 GCA_001735545.1 Phormia regina
CATACATACATACATACATACATACATACATACATACATACATACATACATACATAAAGGAAGAAAAATACATAAACAATACCATTCAGAGATACCCACCACCTTCTATTCATTTGGGAATTTATTTCGTTTAATTTAAACTTCCCGTAACTTCCTCACTTACCTGATGTTGTATTATCACTAGTTGATATTGTTGAACCTACTGATGCATGCCCATCTGGACTGTGTGATTGTGACTCGGAGGAAGGACTTATGGGTGTGGGTGGTGTTAATGATGGTGATGCTGCCGATGCTGATAATGACAATGATGATGTTGAAGATGATGATGATGATGGTGATGGTGACGACAATGATGGTGATGATATTCTGTTTGTTGTAGCAGCAGCGGTACTTGAAGCTGCTGCAGCTGCTATTGTTGTTAAAATGTTTGTAGTTGCCGGCGTAGGTGTTGTTGCCAAAGATGTTGAGTACGAGGACGATGAGACGAATGTTGTTGTCAATTCTTTTTGCTGTTGTAATTGTTGTGGTTTTAAATCGAAATTAAAATATGTTGCCGGGGAATAACACGCAGCAGTTGTTTTCGCATAAGTTCTGCAAATGATAAGAAAAAATAGATTTATAGATAAAACAGAGAAAATAAACAAAAGAATTTTAATTAGGATTAAAGATAAAAAAGAACAGTAATATCGAATACAAAATAGTTTTGTATAAATGTATTTTCATTGTTGAAAAATTAAGAGCCCTGTTTTTTAGCCAAGTATAATGGATTTTAGTTATATTGTGGTTATTGAAATTGTGTCGTTAAACTAAAAACAAAAATATGCAAAAAACTCATTAAGCGAACTTAAAAACCGTCCTAGTCTTAAATCACATTTAGATAAACATCCCTAAATAAGTTTAGAACATTATAAAAACAATATAACCGATAGCAAACTATATATCGGTTATATTGAATATTGAATTGATATTGAGTTATTCAAAGTTATAATTCTGTATCTTCTAGACTACTAGTCAGATTGAATAGAAATGTATGAAAGAGTTTTAGAGGAGGACCTAAGCTTTAATAAAAGTAAACTTGTAATAAATAGCAATTTCGATAAATTTCAAATGCTGGGTTTGAACATTTTTCACATCGAAACGAATTGAGATAAATGATTTTTTTTTTCCAATTATAGAATATTTAAAGAGAAGATTCGTTCATATATCTTTATATCTACCATATTTTTCGTATGTATCAAAGTTTTCAGAATATAAGTACTTGGGAGATATTTAGCACATGTTCTGACTACTTTTTTTAGAGATATAAATTTTTAAGAAAGTGATTCCTTCACATTCTCTTCATCTTACCTTTGACAATTATCGTATGTATCGCTTAATATAGTTGTAGTTGGATACTCCATGGATCGCCGGCCCTCATTGGGGCTGGCCGTAAAACATTAATACGCCTTAAATACATTTAAACAAATTTTATTTTCAAGAATACACACAAACCACTAAAATAACAAACGTTTTTTCTTCTCTATGAGGATTTCTAACCAAAGAACACACGACACACTTTTGTAGCCGAACAAATATTTTATTTATTTTACTGTTTCCGTTGTATTGTTAAAGGCAAATATTCATAAATAAATAATTTCTTTTGATGTACTTTTTCCACTTTAAATTTTTTTGCTTTATTGGGGAAAAAATTGTCCACCCGGTTTAATTTTCTTTCATACTTTTTTTTTTTATATTTTATGTGTTAAAACTTTAATATGACCGTATTTTGTTGCTGTTTTAACATGTTCGTTGATAAATTGCATACGAAAAGCTTTTCTTTCCTATTGAAATTGCAGCACTTTTTTCTGTTTTTATGGTTTTCCTTTTTTGGATTCTTTTACTCTGTCATATATATATTTTTTTGTTATTGTAAAATATTTTTGCTCTTTATGTGCCTGTAGTTTGAGTGCCAGTACAAAGCTGTGTTTAGTTTTTTTCCTGCGTTACTGTTTGTTTTCAATTTGTTGTTGTTGTGGCTGTTGTTCTTCCTCTTCCTTTTTGTTTCGTTTGAATTGCGTTTGGCCTACTCTACTCTATTTTTCGTTGGCCGGTTTGTCGTATTCGGCGTCGTGTGTTGAAATGCCTGCTGCAATTAAAACTTAATGACTTGCCAGATTACAAAAAGGATTTCGTTTATAGAATAAGGATAATTATCTTTTTTTCACTTCATAGAAAACTTTCGCTGAACTATCTTTTCGTAGAAAGTGTTTTGAAGAATTTCCAATAAATTTTCTTTTTATAAAAAAATTTCGCCGAATTTTCTTTTCAGAGAAATTTTTTTTAATTTTATCAGAGAATTATCTTTTCATAAAAATTTTCTATATCTTTTATGGAAAACTTGTGATAAGTTTTCGTTAAAAATATTGCGATATATTTTATTTCGTTTAAACATTTTAATTTTTTCATAGAAAATTTTCGATGAATTTTCGTTCGTTAAAAAAATTTGAATAATTTTCTTTCGTTAAAAACTTTTGAGAAACTTTCTTTCGTTAACAAATTTCCGATATATTTTCTTGCGTTAAAAATGTTTGATAAATTGTCATTCAATTTTCGATAATTTTTTTTTTCGGTTAAAACATTTTTTTTTAATAAAATTTTCGATAAATTTTATTTTGTTAAAAAATTTTTGATAAATTTTCATTTGTTAAAAAACTCGATAATTTTTGAAAATTCTCAATAAATTTTCTTCTTATAAACAAATTTTCGATAAATTTCTTTCTTTCTGCTAAACTTTTTAAAATTTTAAAACAAATTTTGAATTCACAACAAGTTTAAACATTTTCCCATAAAATCCTTTAATCTGGCAGCCCCCTTAAAACATACAACAGATTTTATTGTTTGTACATCTGGGTGTGTATGAGTGCAACTGCGTGTGTGTTCTATTTGTGTTTGTGAGTGCATAAATTTGTTGTTATTGCTGTTTGATACGATATAGCCGGGTCTTCCTTATTTTCTGTTTATTTTCCAGCAACGAAGAGATGAAGAAGGTAAATTCAAAGAGGGAAAAGTAAAAAAGCATCAAAATGCAGCTTTTTTTATTGGGTTAAAATGAGAAGAGGACAAACAAGAAAAAACATGGTAAAAATTACCATTTAAAGGATTTTCACAAAAAATTTGCACTAAAATGTAAAGGAAATATTGATATTTCCATAATATTTTGAAGAAACATAAATTCTTTATTAAAAAGCTCTATAGAAATTTATTATTTTTACAAAGAATTTATAAAAAGAACACAACTTTTAAGCACGATAATAACCTTTTGTTATAATTTTAAAATAATTTTAAATTCATAAAAATGCACTTTTATTTTATTTAACACCAAGAAATGTTTTATAAATTATATAGATTTTTTTGTTTTTATATTTTATTTTATTTTAATACACAATGTATTTATAATTTATTTTTTGTTATTTATTTTTCACATTATTTCCCGTCTTTTTAGGTGTCCGCTTTATTTTACGAAAATGTGCATTTTTATACAAAATTTTGACAACTACTTTTTGCTGTATTTTAAAGTGTATGTAAAATTGTTGTTTTTCATTTTTTTTCTTTTAATGGGCCACTAATACTAATGGCCAACAAAAAATATACAAAAAAAAATCAAACATCATCCCCAAACTGTTATTTAACAACAACAACAATAATAACACTTAGGCAAAAAAAAAACTGCTGCACTACTGCAAGTTTTACCAACAACAAACTAAACTAAGAGAGTTGGAGAATAGGAGAAAAATTTGAAAATTTTTATAAATAACGGTAGTTAATGTTTAGGTGTATGCATTTATGCGAGTGCAAATATTTGTAGCAAAATAAACAAACACACACACACACACATTCCAACAAACATATGTCGGCAGGAAATGCAGGACAAATTTGTAAACAGAGAATTATATTCATTACGAAGGAGAGTATATGTAGTAAGAGAGTGTGTTTTATAAATATTTACTTATGTATGTTAAAGCTATTACTAAGAGAAATATGTAAATGTTATTTTTATATTATTTGAGGATTTCTCAAGATATTAAGCATTTATTTTTAATATTATGAAATAAATAATATTAAATAAGTGTTTGTTTTTGATTATTATAACAGTATAACAGTTTTAGTAGTTTGAATGTGAATAAATTTAAAATGAAAATACAAAATCATATTGTGATTTTTGCAATATTTCAATGTAATTTGTATACAAGTATTAATTTGTGTATATAATCCACAATTATGCATTGATTTACATGAAATATATATATGTATAATTTTATTTGAAACTAATTAAAATTTATGATTAAAGAATAAGAATTCAATTTCTGACTTTTTCAAATTTTTATGATTTTTTTGAAAAGAAAAAAAAATATTAATTTTTGTAATTTTTTCAGAAAACAGACTTAATATATCAATAATTGTTTACTGTTTAAAAAGTAATGTAATTTCTTTATATATTTTTTTTTAATAAAATCAAGATATACATCAAGATATGGTGAAACCTTAATTTTAAAAATAACGATTTATTTAGTCATTTGAAATAATTGTCTCATATTTATTTATTTATTTATTTATTTATTTATTTATTTATTTATTTATTTATTTATTGTTTATTTCTATTCCATTTTTTTGTCAATATTTTATTTACATATGAATGAATAGGCGCATGATTAGAAATTTTACACAATAATTAATATCTAAATATTTTTTGCATTGCATTTTTTATTAATATTAAACTATATTTTATTTTAGTTTTTATGTTTTTTTTTCCATTCTTACAATTATTTATTTTATAAATAATTTTCATGCACAAACAAACGGAAAACCGGGTGACCGAATATTTTTTTAAAACAAATAACGATTAATTAAAAACCCATTTTATATAATAATTCTTTATATATTTTTAATATTTATATATTTAATCTAAAATAAGCTAAACAGATCCAAGAGAATTCTTAACAAAGAGAATATTAAATAAAAAAAGAGAACAAAAAAATAAACTAGAGGGAAACGGATATCAAAATAAAAGGAAATAGCAAATAACAAAAGATAATTTAACTACAACAATTTTAAACAACAATTTAAGAGATTGTTCAATATTGAAAATCTCTATTTTAATATAAAAATTGCTAGACTTTATAAAATGAAATAATCAAATGTTTTTTTGAGAAATAACATTATTTCCAACAATAAATAAACGCTGTAGTTGATTTTTAATAAAATTAAATAAAAAAATCCATCAAAATATGTATGTAAAACTGCTGCGCATAAAACTTTTTTATTTTACGTTAGGAAAAAGCTCTTATCATAATTAACTAAAATCTGTTTTCTACTAAAAGCTTTTTTACCTTAACAAAGTATTTAAGTAATTGGCGGGAAACGAATAACGAAACAAAAGAAAACTTAACGAAGGAATATAAGCAAACACCATAGAAAACTACTAGAACTCCAACTTGCTCACAAAAAAAAAAACCTAACTCAATTGTCAAAAACAAAGCCTTACTCTTTGCGTTAATAAAATTTTCTACAGAACAAATTTATAAGTATGAAGCGATCAATATTTTGTTTCTGAGAAAATGAAAAATGTTGAACTTTTTCTCGGCTAAGAATAAACTCATGTCATAAATAGAAGGAAAAATATTTTTAGAGTTTCAACTCAATTATTGTAATGGGTTTTGTAAACAAAAGTTTTTTTAAATTTTGCCTAGTACTCCACCAAAAATTCAATTTCATAAAAATTTAATTATTGAAATCGATTGGAAATGAAAAATTTAAACGCTTCCAAAAGCGTAATCAGATACACAATTTTAGGTGACTTTATGTTAGGATTCGAATATATTACACAGGTTTATAAAATGGATTGACTTTTGAATTGGCTCTTGTTGTCGCTAAAATTTGCGATTTGTGAAATGAAGGAGAATTCGCCATATATTGATTCATATCTCGAAAATCTCTTTTCTTATTTTATGCATAAATAAATCGTACATTACTTTTAATACGATTAACAGTTATAAAGATCTTGAATCACCTGGGAAAAATGTGCAATTTTTACATAATTTCAAAAAATGATACAAACTTGGAAATCATAACGATAAATTTTTTGCTAATAAAATTAAAAAATTAACAAAATTAATAAATTTTGCTTAATAAAACAAATCGAACTCTGAAACTCTGAAATTCTGAATAAATGCTATTTCTTTATTTCATTAAAAAGTTTTCCTTGAACAAAAAAGCTTTTCGCAAGTTCTTTCATCAGTCTCTTTTTAATAGTTGTGACAACCAGACGTGCGCGAATGGCTTCTCATTTCGGTATCATATTAAAACGGTTAAACGGTTACGAAGAATTATAAAAAGTATATTAAGTGCGTAAACAAAGTGTTACTTAATAGAATTACAATATTTTTTTTTTTATTCAAAAATGTGTTTTATAAGCTGAAAAGTAAATCTATAAAAGGTTTTCAACTTGACGAAAGTCACTCTGTCATTTACTTTTGTTTCATTATCCGTTTCCCGCCAGTTGTTTAGTTATTTCGTTAAGATTGATAAAAGCTTTTCAGTGAATAGAGAGAAAAGTTTACGTGCTTTTAAATGCAAATGTTCTTTAAAATTTACAAAGATATAATAAATAATTATAAAGAAACCCGTTAAAAAAGCTCAACATTCTTATTTCGTTAAATTTCCTCATTAGTTTCTTTAGATAATTTGTAACGTTACGAATTCGAAAACTTTCACTGTGATATACCTGAATATTTAGTAAATGATATTTATATAATAAAAAGTACTTCATTTGTTAAAAACAAAATCTTTAGGTATCTTTCGTCTCGTTATCCATTTCTCTCTAATAGTTTTGTAAGAGAGCTATTTAATTTTTTTATTTTCTAGTATGTATGTATGTATGTATGTATGTATGTATGTATGTATGTATGTATGTATGTACCCAGCAAAAAACGTTGAAGTTCTTCAAAAAGAGAACATTTTCACAACTTCAAAGTTCTAAAAATAATTACTTCCAAAAAGTGAAAAATTAAATGAATTTTTAGCGGAAAAAATTTGTAATAATTTCTAACAAAATATAAATTATATAAATTTTTAAAGCATTTCTATTATTATTTCATTGGACAAAAGTAGAGTTTTTATTAAAAAATTGTATAAACATTGTTTTAAGGGAAGTACTTCAAAATTAATGAAAAAGAAGTAATAAAGAAAAACATCTTACCAATGACAAACATGGGTTAAAAAAAGAACTTCTGCAGCTCTTTTTCAGCACTAAGTACTTCCATCCAATGACAACACAATGTTAATATCATAGCTTTTTCAGTTCTTTTTTTTTTTTGCTGGGTTGTAATGTATTTAAAAAAACTTATCTCTTACATGCAATTGTTCTCTTATTTTAAACTGATTTCTTTTTTTCTTTTTGGCATTTTCCTATATTGATCAAGTGAATTAAGGAAATTTTAAGAAAGTTTTGTAAAATTTGTAATCAAAGTGTTAAATTATAAACTTTTGAAATGTTTTTAAAATAATTATTGTGAATTTAAATTAAAAACAAATATTAAATTATAACTATTAATAAAGAAATTTGTTGTATATGTTAATTTTTGTGTATCCGTAAGCCGGCAGATCGGTCGTTCGTTCGTTCGTTTATTTTCGTTTAAACGTTCGTATATGTGTAATGATTAAAAAGTGCATAAAAAGTAAATGTTAAAAAATATAAATATAAAAAATTTAAAAGTATAAAATACAAATTTCTTATTTTTAATAATATATTAAAATACACATGTACATATGTATTAAAGTGACTCACGAAAAAATAAGTTGCAAATGTACCCCTCTAAAAACAAAGATCGGTATGTTCTGATATGATTCCCAAAATATTACATATCAATGTTAAAATTTAAGTGAGCTGGACCATTTTCAAAACACCTCTAAAATTACGTATTTTTCTCAATATTATGATCAAAATTTTAGTTACAAGAAAATTAACGTCAAATTATAATATAGTCATAAATTAGAATAATATATCAAATGTTGTATTTTTTTTTTTTTTTTTTTTACAAAAAATTAAAAATTATGTATATTTTTGACCGTAAACCATACTCCAGCTCAGGTAAATGAAATAATTACACTCAAATATTTTAGGAAGTTCTTTGAAACATATCGATCTTTAATTTTAGGGGGCACATATGCCACATTTTTTGGCCCCATACAAATTAAGGCACTTAAATGTACATACATATGTATATATATTTAATATTTAAAAGAAAATATCTGTCGAAAATTTGTATTTAATACACTATGGCCTGTTTTATATAAAAATTGTTGTGCTAAAATAAAATGTTGTAACATAAAAAATGGAATGCCATACATATGAATGTAATACATACATATATATGTACACATCTCTATACAAAAGGAGGTCTTAATTATTTTAATAAAAAGTAAGTTTTAATTTAAATATTTTATAGCTTAACTTATAGCTTATCAGTATTAATTTTTTATTATTTATAGGGTAAAATAGAAGCATTTTAGTGGCATATAATTGAATTTTTTAATTAAAATTTTCGTAATAAAATTGGGTACCGAGTAAAAGTATACAAAATAATATCAAAATGAATTTAAATCATCAAACTATATTGTGTTGCTTTCTTGTGCGGAGTCATATATGACTAACATAAATATGAAGCTATAAAGAATCTCATTTCGGTTTTTTTCATATCTATTTTAATCTATGTAGGAAGCCACCTATCATTTTGTAGAATTTTTTAATTTTAGCTATTTTATTTAATGCAAATTTTACTTTCATTTTTTTTAATTGAATGAGATTTTTTAAATATTCACAAGATTTTTTACAAAATTCTACATAATGTTGGCTCAAGAATCATATAAATATATGAAACCAATAAAAGTTTTTAATTATCTGTTGAAACATTAAACAATTTTAAAAATTTAAATATTTATATACATGTAAAATAACCTTAATACTTGCAAAGCAAATCCGGAGAAGCTTTAGACAAAGGTCTCCCCACGAGCCCCATCCAAACAGGTATCAGCATGAGTGGACGACATAGTGACAATTTCAATGAAGAAGTAAATTTTTTTTTTTTTTTTGGCACTTTGGAACAAATAGTTTGAAATAGTCTAAATTTCAAGAAAAGCTTAACTATATCATGTCAAAATTTCAATAGGATATCTCTTTGTTTGTCGCCCAAATCTTTATTTTTCGTTATTCCAATCAAAGAAAAAAATTCTTCTCCACACCAAGTAAGTTTAAAGAAGAGAATATTGGAAATTATTTGAACAGATGTTGATGGTTAAACAGATTAGGATGAAGATTTTGTTATGAGCAGCTGAAATTTCAATAAATAACTATATATGAAATAAAGCAAACTTTCTTCGAGTCTTCATTGTCCTTTTCTGATATTGTGAATTCCTTTTTAAACCATTTCTCCACAAAACACTTGTTACCCTATTAAACACATAATCTCTCATTCTCTAAAAACAACAAAGACTCTGTATAATTTTGCACACCCTTTTTCCATAACACATTACTCTTTGTGAGTGATTCGTATTATTATACTATTACTATTGTTGTTTTGTTTTTGTTAATTTCTTTTAACTACCCCAACTCTCAGTGGGACAAAGTAGGTCAGGGACGTTGTGCTCATTTTCCAACAAAGCGCAAATAAACACACACTACAATAAACCCTTAACACAAATTCCCATGCTCACATATTTGGCAAAAGAAAAACGAAAGCTTGAATTCACATTAAATAATAATACGAGGTACAAAAACAAAAAACTTATAGTATGTATAAAGAGAAAAAATGCTATGATAAAGAGACTGGGAAACAAATGCTTACAGGAAGTGTTTTTCTATACTCCTAGGGATTCATTTTTTAATAAAAAAAAAGAAAAAAAAAACACTAAAAATAATATACTACTATAAAAGCAGTTAGGAAAAATAATAATGTTGGTCAATACTCACGTGACCGGTATATTTAAATAACAAAATATATATTTTTAAGGCTTTGGTTATATTACTTTAATTATTTTGTTATAAAAATATAAGTGTATGTATGTATATAAAAAAAATTCGTTTTTTGTTTATTTATTATATAAAAGATTTAATAAACATTATTAAAATTGTAGTTATTTAGTAGTAATATAAATAATATATAAAAAAATACATTTCGTTAAAAAAGGATTTTACCAGAAAAATCCCATAATTTGCATTAGTAGTCAAGAAAACATTCATAAATCGAGCACCTTACATAAAACTAATGTTAGTTACTTTTTTTTTAATACACAAAAACATTCACAAAAAAAATTCTTCAAACCCTTTTTAAGGCACTTTGAAAACAACAATATTTTGGCAGATTTTTTTTTTTTTTTAACACAAAAACTTAGAAAATTGAAGTAGGTACACAAGAAGAAGAAGAAATAGTTTAAAAATTAATTTCGAGTTTTATAGGTGGAACAAATAAATTAACGTTTCATTTTCTCTAAAATAGGTGCAACCATATCAAATTTGGGTCTTTTACCAGGATCCTCATTCATACATATATTTATTAATTTCACCATATGCGGTGAAGTACCAGGAGGAATTTTTACTCTTAAACCTTCTAAAGCTATTTTCATGCCACACTCCATGGGAGACCATTCGGCAAAAGGTATTTCCCGTGTGGTTAATTCCCATAGAAGAACAGCAAAACTCCACATATCACTAGCCTCCCAATTACGATCGGTGGGTTTACGTTGTAAAGCTTCTGGTGACATCCAAGCTGGTTGGTATATGCGTCCTTTTTCTTGGAAGGAGAATTTGGCATCACCCATATTAATACGGGCTGTTAAGTCCTCATCAATCTGTTTAAAAAAGTAGTATATTGAAAAGGTATTTTTTGAGGAAAAGAAAATAAATTACCATAACATGATGACTGTTGAGATGATAAGTGGGTATAATTCTTTCCAAGGAATGCAAATAAGCCATACCTCTAGCTATATCCAGAGCAAAACGTACTGCTTGGGAAGTGTCTACTACAACCCCAGTAGCCCCATGTAATAAGTTGAATAATGAACCTCTGGGCATGAACTTTAAATATAAAAAAAAATTAATTAATTATTTTTTAAAAACTTAACTTCATAATTTTATAATTTTTTTCTCGAAAACGTTTTTAGCGTAATTTATGATGAAAAATATTTTTTTGAAAAACTTAGTTTAATGGAAAACGATTCTGTAGTGAAAAATCTTATTTTAAAAAATACTTTTTGATAATAAAAAAAAACTGTTTATTGGTAAAAAATACTTTAGACGTGAGAGTTTTTGTTATGAACATTTTGTAATATTGAAAAATATCTATAGAATTGGGAATCAGTTCAGTGTTGAAAAACTATTCTTCCAATGAAAAATTTCTTTAGTGTTAAAAAAGTGTAAATATATAAAGTTTTGTTTAAAAAAATTTGTTTGGATGAAAAAATCGTTCTCAGGATTAAAAATGATTTTTGGAGCTAAAAAATTTTATTCTCTTCACCACCATATGTGTTGGAGTATTATGTGTTTCTGCAAATATTGTAACGCAGAGGAAAAATCTTTCTACACCTACCATAAAGTATACCGTTCGACTCTGAATCACTTTTTGAGTCGATTTAACCATGTCCGTCTGTCTGGTTGACTGGCAGGCTGTCCATGTAAAGCTTGTGCTTAGCGTACATGTCGCAACACAAGCTTTCGCACAAAGACGAAGCCTATTGATTTTGTTCATGATCAATATTTCCTCTAGCCCACATACAAATGTTCTCCCGGAATAGAGTTTAATGAAATTTAACACAATTATGTATTATGTAAACATAAATCCGTGTGCCAAATTTTATGAAATGATATGCTTTCCAATATCATTTTAAGGTGCATAAACCCATATTTGTATATGAGAGCTATGCTATTTACATTATCATAGCTCCCATATAAAACCCAACTTCGGGAATCTCTAAAAAGGGACGTAATATTCTGTAATAGTATTTTTCATTTTTCACTTAATACAAGTCTAGGTCCATAATTGACTCCATCCCGAACTTTGGTACACATAGGCAATGGTGTAGGATATCATATGGCCGGGCTTGTCGGTCTATACCTTCATCTCTCGTTTCTTATTGAATTTTTCCCTAATATATACATTTCTTACTCACCTGACTTATTACCACTAAATTTGGTGGCGAATTACTCGCTCCTATTATTGGCAATATATTCGGATGTGAAAAGATTCTCAATTTGGGAAATTCTTCATTAAAATCTCTTGATATTCTTGAAGTGCATTGTCTAACGGCCAATATCTTTGCTATAACATCATTCTTTTGCCATCTTCCACGCCAAGTTTCTCCTGAAGGTGTCACTGCCAATTTTGTGTGCAAATCTAAATCACCCATACTGATACCTTTAAATCTAGATAAGGTAGCATCACGTGATCGTGTTTTAAAGCCCAACCAACTTTGTTCTTTGAAGCTAATCTTTTTCATTTCTTGGCCATTACGTTCCGCCAAATCTTGCAAACGTTTAGCTAAACCAGGCTTAGCTTTGTCCAAAGGTGTATCATCGTCTTTGTTGGCTATTGTTACACACGCTCCGGCATTCACTAAATCTTCACAAATCATATCGTAACCCCAGAAACAGGCATAATGCAAAGGGGTGTTACCGTGCTCATTGACCGCATTAACGTCAGAACGTTCTTTCAAAAGCTAAAGGAAGAGAAGACAAATTTTGTAAAAACGGTTCATACTTTTCTATGCTGTAATTACCATTTGTACTACATCTCTATGACCATGGGCAGCCGCCAAATGTAGTGGTATATCATCTCCCATATTAGTTGCATTGACACGAGCTCCTCTTTGCAATAAAGTTTCCACTAATTTGGAGTGGCCCTCTTTGGCACACCAATGTAAAGGTGAAAAACCATGATCATCTCTACAAATAAATATGAATATATTATAAAAATTGTAATTTTTTGCATTAAATAAAATGGTTTGTTTAATAATAATATATTGTATCATAATTTTACATATTAAAACTTATTAATCACTGATTTTATAATTAAAAAAAATTGAAATCACTCCCTATGGTCACCCTTATTTGTTTTGTTTACACTGTTCTCTTTAACATAAAATCACATTACGCTCTCTCCTTTTCTGTTGCTTCGACAAAAACAACATAACAATACTCATCTTATAAGAAGCAAAAAAAAGTAGGTGTTCTTGTGTTTGTTGTATTCAAATATAAAAAATTTCTATTGAAAAAATACACTTCAGTAATCAAATTTTTCATAAAAATATTCTATGACGTCATACACCTTCACATAAAATTTGCAGAATTATTTTTCGTTTTAAAAACCTTTGAAAACAATTTGTAGTATTTTTCTTTTTAAAATTTAATAAACTTAAACAAATTATTTATTATATTTTCTAATAATTTACCCCAAATTCATATCATGTTCCACTTCATCAAGCCATAAACGGACTTGTATGGAATTGCCTTCGCGACACCAATGGAAAATATCCTCCATCTTTTCTTTATATTTTTAACACACAAATACACTTAGTTTTAGTGAATTTTAATTTTATTAACTTATATTTTATGAAAAACACTAAAATCTATTTATATCGGCAACAATATTCAAATAATTTCTTTAAATTAAAAACAGATTGCTTAATAAAGTAAGAAATTTTTTAATACTCCCAAATTGTACAATAAAATAAAATTAACAAAACGTCAAATTGTAGTCAGAGAAGAGAGTATTAAATCCCAAATAGAGTTGCCAGATTTAAGATTTAACATCATTTTTTATTTTTATTCTTTTCAAAGCAAAATGTTCATTTATTAATTCAATTGTTTACGCTTTATTCGCCAATTTTATTAAAACATAAGGCTTAAATAAGCTTTTCATAATTTTAACAAAAACTTTAGTCTTAGAAAAAAGACATATAAAAAACTTGTATTTAAAAAAAACGTTTTTAAAAAGTTTCAATAGAATAGGTATATAAATGATTTGCTTTTTTCATAAGACACATAAAAATTAAATAAAAATAATTATAATACTCATACCTGCAGACCTATTAAGTTCTGATACTTTTTCAGAACTTATGGTTATAAATTAAAGTTATATTTTGTTCACAAACATTTTTTATCAGTTTGATTTTACAAGTTATAGGTCTTTGAAATTTCACTATGTTTCTCTGAATATCTTTATTAATAACTGTCCGATCTTAGTTATATTGCTGACAGTTAAAACCACTTTCTTTAATGATGTACGGCACAACCGTATTAACTGACTCTTTGGGAAGAAAATTGAGATTCTGTACATAAATGGTGGATCTAAAAAATTCGAAAGGGCTTATTTAACTAAGCCTGCGTTCTACATACCCAGGGGAGGAAGACCTTAAAACCGGGTGAGGGCCGTTATCTCAGAAGAACTTTATTAATGTAATATAATTTATATTTTATAATTAATAGTTTTGCTAATCTTGATTAATTTCGTTTGTTTTGCTATAAAAGGAAAGTATTTTTTATATTTTTAATTTATCACGGCATTTGAAGAAATCACCATAAAAATAATAGTTGAAACAACTGCATTACTACAACGGCAATATGGCCTCAAAATGATAATGCCGTTCTTTATTCCGGGCGCCGTTACTTATTTTTCTCGTCTCTGCAATATTTTATTTAAATTGCTACTATTTTTATGCAACTGTGTCGGAATTGTTTATATTTTTTTTCTTCAAAACAACGTGCTTGGCGAGTGAAAGAAAGTTTACAATTTTTGTTAAATTTTTGCATTTAATTCAATTCATAAAATAAAAATGAAATTAAGTACCTATAATTTTCTCACCTCTAAAGCAATTAAAGGTGTTAAAGTGGGTTTCCCTTTAAAATTAACGGTAAATATTACAATAAGTAACAAAATTTTGGGAACAACTAAGAATGATTTGTTGCAGATTACCAAAAAGGATGAAGTAGAAGCTGAATTTAATCCCACTTTCATTGAAAGACTATTACCCAAATTGGATTGGCCTACGGTGCATTTAGCAGCGCAAATGGTAAGTTAAAAAAACATACCAAATAAAGTATATTTTTATATAATTGTTTTTCTTTCTTGTTTTCAGGTGGATTTGGGTGATGTTATACCTCCCGAACAACCTGCTAACATTGCTGACAATGAGGAGCTCTTACAGAAGTTACACCATCTTTTATTAGAAATTGATATATTAGAGGGTCAATTGGAATGTCCTGAAACTGGTCGTATTTTTCCCATTACAGATGGCATTCCCAATATGCTTTTGAATGAAGATGAAGTTTAGAATATTTTTGCACTCGCTTTATGTATATTTACGTATAGTTAATGCGAGTTATTTAGCTTTAATTATACCCGTAGTGCTTTTATTATTTTTTGTTAATTTAAGTTTATAAATATAGATGACTTGGAAATCAAAAATATGAAATTTTGTAAGCGCGAATTTGCGATGGTCCCCGGGGGATATTTTATTAATACATGTATTTTTCTACCGTATTTATGCGCGGAATATAACTAACTACTAAAATCGCTCTAATTAATGGCAAAAAAATTGGCTATCACCAGTTTATTATGGATTAATTTGTCAGTATTGAGATTTGTAGTTAATATTGAAATCACAAATATAATTTTTGTTTTGTCGACGTGACTTACTATCGACAACAACATTGTACATATTAGGGGTCATTTCATTTTATAGAACATTTTTATTTATTTATTTTTTTAAAGTTTTCTATGAATTTGAATCTATTTAGCATACTTTTTTGCATAACAAAATGTGGAATTGAAAAACAAAATTTCTTTGGAAATTTTTGTCAAATTTTAAAATTGAAAAAGAATAAAGTCGTTACCGTAAAAATAAAGAGCCAATATTATATAGGTTTGTTTTAAAAGGTTTTTTAAAACTTCTTCATTAAATTTTCCAATAAAATTCTTTAAAAACCTTGTTTAACTTTTTAAGGAAAAATTCCGGAAGTTACCGTAACTATTTGTTCTTATCCAACTTTTTGACCTTTACAACAATTTAGAAGTTGTTCACAACATAATAAAGTTTATTTAATTAAATATGAACAAATTAACATTTCAACTTCCTTTCCTACTAAACCAAAGACCATTTTCGTTTAATAAAACAAATATCGATGAAATGATAACACAAAACAGAAAGAAAAACGTGTCAATAATAATTTATTATGGCAATGAAACTTTTCTTAGCCCTCTACTTTACTACATTACAAAAGTTGTATAATAAAAAAATTTATATTGAACATTTATTGAAAACAAATGCAAATCGGAAATTGTAAATATTCAAACATTTGCTACGTGTTTTAAATTATTTTTGTTCATTTAAATTCAAATTTCTTAACGTATGTAAGTAAGTTTAGGAAAAAAAAAACGAGTGTAAAAATGTTAATTGACAGTAGAAATGAAATGACTTGTTTTTGATTAATACTCAAAGTGTCAAAAAATCAAACAATTCACACACAAATACTCCAAGTGTCAATAGAAATTATTCATTATACATACATAGAGAGAGAGAGAGACAGATTCCTAAACAGTTAATGTTTTGTTTTTCTAATTGAAATTAATTGATCTTTGGACAAAATACCAATGAACCAACAACATATTTAATTGAATTAAGACAATTTTCAAAATAAGACAACCTTGTAAGTTTAACCTTTTATTTATTATTACATTTTTTTTTTTTTTTTGGTAATGTTTATATTTACCTGTTCTTTTTTAAGTTTTTCTTTAAAGAATTTAAACACCGGATGTTTGTTCGTATTTATTTGTATGTAGATTTATTTTGAATTTATTTCATTTTAAAATGAGCTTAACAATTATTTTTGTTTTTTTATTTATTTGTATAAGAGTTTTAATGAAACACACATATAGCGGATTGTTTGTTTTAGTTATAAATATGCAAATTTTCAAATTTTCTTTTGGATTTTTAAACATTCAGCTTTTAGTTTTTATTTTTATTACAGAAAATTTTAATACAAAAATAGCTTTCAGTTGTTTTTTTTTATTATTAAATAAATTTTCTTATAAAATATGTAATTTGTTTAGCTTAAAATTTAATTTATAAAAATTTAATAATTATAATTGAAATCGAAAAATAATAATAAATGAATAATGGCAGACTATTTGAACACAAATAGATTGATCACTTTTTTGGTTTCTTATAGTTTTTGTTTAATAAGAGTAAAATAGAGAGAAATGTATTACAATTGTTATTTTTTAACAGAAAAGTACTTGATTTAGTTTTCTTTTTATTTCCTATAAAAATATTTCGACGTGATAGAGTTTGATTCGTTTATCTTAGATTTTTAAGTGAAAATCACTTGAATATTCAGAAAAGAAGGGAAACTGTTATGTGAAAACTAATATTAATATTTTAATTATTGTTATTATTGTGTGAGTGAATCTGTTCAGTTTTGTAAACTGAAATGATGAATTTTGAAAAATTGGTGGAAAAATAATTTTGTAAAGCTATAAAATATATATTTTTTTTTTGTTTAATCACATACATATGTACTTTTATTTTTTATAAGAAAATATTTTGTTGATTTTTTTGTTAAAAGAAATTAATAATTTTTCAAAGGAATTTAAACTAAACTAAATATTTTTTCAAAATTAATTTTTTTTTCAAAATAAAATGAATAGATCTATTTGTTCCGAGTTTTTCACTCATAAGTCAATAATTTTTACACTTTTTTTTTGTAAATTAAATACAAACTAAGTATTTTAAAATACTTTTGAGAATTTTTTATAGAAAAATGAAAATAATTTTATTTCTTTGGAAATTCTTCGATAAATTTTCTTTTTATGAAATTTTCTTTTAGAAAACTTTTTTCTTGTTTTTTTTTTTTTTTTTAATTTTCGATGCATTTAAAATTAACAAATAAAAAGTTTCTTTCTATTTTTAGTTTTTTTAGTTTTTGCAATAATATTTATTATATTTTTTACGAAATTTTGTGTAAAATGTTTTTTCAGTAAATGTTCTTTTTATTGAAAATTTTTGACAAAATTTATTTCTATAAAGTTTTTGATCAATCAAAAGTTTTGTATTTTTAGAAAAAATTAAATAATAATTTTAGAAAACTTATATTTATAGCATATCTGTGAGAATTTTTCTCTTAGTAAGACAAATTCAAGAAATTTTATATTTTTTTGAAATATTTGGATATTTTTTTTACAAATTTTTTTTTTTTATAAATTTGTTTGACAAATACCGTGTATTCATTTTACATTGGCATTACAACCACTTCAGGACTAGTGCTGTGGAAGTTTTAGTTAGTCATTACCCATTCTATGGAATAGTTTTAGAACTAGTTCTTTATGCAATAATTTTTGTTTGAAATTGTCATATTCAGAACTAGTTCTATAAAAATGTTACGTAAAGGTTTAAAATAACATATTTTTTTTATTCAAATGGGCTATATTCACACATAGCCATTAAAAAAAAAAAATAATAATAATAATAATAATAATTCCTTTTTGTAAATACTATTCTTTACTTTTTAATTTCTGGAATTATAAAAGAGATATCTACATTTGAGAACCAGAAATTTGTTATTAAAATTGAATTTAAAGTCATATAGAATTGGTTCTTAAACACTAGTTCTCAAAAAACAGTCGACAAAACTAATTTAGAATTACAATAAGTTTCTAATCCGTTAGCGTCAGAATTGCTTGTGATACCGTGGTTCTGTATATCCCAATTCTAGAACTAAAGATTTTAGAACACGTTCTAAATTCATTCCAGGGAATAATCAATTCTTTGGAACTTTAAGCAAATTTGTTTTCTGACAACACTGCTGTTAAGCTTTTACTTTTCCCCTAAAACGACAAATAAGTTCTTGGTCTTCTGGATAAAATAAAATATTTAAATGCATTATTATTTTTAGAAATTTTCAACATATATTATGTGAGGATATAATTTTTTTTTTGTAAAAAAATCTGTTTAAATTTACATTACTCACCTTGGGCTTTCACTGATCTTAGGTAATTGTCTACCAAACAACAATGTTACATTTTTTACTATAAACAAAAATATTTTCAAATTCCATAGAGATTCAATAATTGCAAAAATATTTGATAAATTTAAATCATAACTTCAATCGGGTATTTAATAAAAAAAAAAAAAATCCCCAAAATTCATCATTTTAGTCTCTTTACAAAAATCATATTTGTTTTCTTAATTTTTACTTTTTATTATTATTTTTTTAATTTTATTGTTAAGCTTTATTATTATTTTTTTTTTTTTAAATTTAAATTAAATAATAAATTTCTTCACTGGTTGTAGTTGTAATTGTTTTCTTTTCTTCTTCTTCTTCTTCTTTAATTTTGTCATTTTATTAAGCTTATTATATAATCTGCATCATCTCTCTTTATTTATATATATTTTTTTTAAATTAAACAAAATAATAATAATAATAAAAAAAGTTTTCAGCTTTAATTTAGTGTATAAAAAAAATGTATGTTTGTATGTATGTATGTAACTAAAAAACAATATTTAATACCTAAATTGACCTTTCTTTCCTCTTTCATTGTGATATACTCTTAAGGGTGAATAACTGTTGCCATTACCGGTACCAGCACCATTACCATTAAGGGCGGCGCCTGCGCTGCCATTACCACCAGTTCCGCCAGCACCATTGGCAAAGGTTTGTGAAGCAGAACCAGACATTAAATCATCTAAATGAACAGGTTTAGCAGCACATCTAGGTGCCAATATAAGATTGTAAATAACAAAATAAATCAAGGCAATAATACAGGCAGTAACCGATAACCATTCAAATTTAATGAGATCATCATCATTGTGTATGCCCTTTTTGTCATCATGTACCAAACCTATTAGGGCGCCAAAGCCTTTGCCCAAAGCAAAGAAGGCTATAACAGCTAAAGCTTGACCGGTGGCGGTAAACTTGCGTGGCATGGCATGACGCATATATAGAATAATAGTAATCCAAACAATGCCCAAAATAACAGGTTCAATAATTTCCATAAGATTGGTTAGCCAATCGGTATCTTTGCTGGCCAAAGCGGTGAAACGTATAATAAACATGGCAAAGCCACCAATGAAAATATTGGAATGTCCACAATATTCAATGAATTTATCGACATTAAAGAACAATACCAAGATCAGCAATAAACCAGCAAAGTATGCAGCATATTCACCCAAATAACTCCAGTACAAATAGCTGTGTATACTACCCCAGAAAGTGCCAAACAAAATGGCTACCAAAGTCAAAACAAAGATTTCCGGACTATATTTTCTAATAGCAGACATGGGATAAACCAACATGCCTGTCTTGGTGTGCCACCACCATTCAGGAGGACTTAAAGGCATTTGGGAGGCAAACAATAGAACCAAAGCGCCCACAACAAAACAAATAATAACTAAAATTAAGGCTACAGTCATGCCTTCAGCTTCTTTGAAGAAGAACAAATCCAAAGAACAGAAGAGTATAACATAACCCACAGCACCCCAGGCATATTGACGGCAAACTTCTCCTCTACCCTCGGAAGTTTCACGGACGGCAATCACTATGGCGGTATTCAACAAAGTCAAACAGGCTAAAGCAAAAATATCACCCAAAATACGTATAGCAGTATAGCCTCCCAGAGTAGAATCCAAATCTCCTTCAATCTTAACACATTCACTGTTGGCCAAAACACTGCCTTTACTGCTATAAGGATTAATAACCTGGCATTCAATCATGGGTTTGCAATCACTGTTGTTCTTCAATTGGATCATATAGTTGGCCTGTTGTAAGGGGATTTGACACTGGAAACCATCTGAAAATATAATAAACACAATTCATATCATATCTTTATTTCTAATAAATATACAACTTACCCAAAGGATAATTACACCATTCAGCTGAATGGGTATCATTTTCCATATTAGTGGCAGCCTTCATTACTGTATGCACCAAAATACTACTGGTATCATCTGTATAAACATGACAATGTTTTACCACACTCTCACCCTCTTCGTTCTTTCCGGTAATACATAAATGAGGAGGTTCTACATATACCTTATTAGGAGCCGATTTGTAACCTCTCTTCTGTCTTGACAAAATTTCCGAACTTATAACCTCAGCAGCCCCCAATTCCGACGATTGTTCAGACAATTGAGCATTACGACGTTGTCTTAAACTTTCTGTCACGGCAGCTGTGGATTCATCTTCATAATCAAATTCTGAACTATGTTCGGTGGAAGGTGATGGTGTGGGTATACTTTCCAACCACGGGGTATACATATTTTCATATTGTGTGGGATCCTGACATGTATAAGTACATCTGGTTAAATTAACACTTCCCACTTTAGATTTCCAGTGATGACATTGATTATCTTCGGAGCAACGTTGTTGGAATATAACAGCTCCATTGGCATCACAACCAAAACTAACTAGCGGCTGATGGGCCTCACCACGTTTTACTTCGGGTACCGCAAAGAGGCAAGCATAAATAATAGCGGTTATTAGTAAAAATATAGCAGTTAAAATTCTCAAAGTTTTGCCAAAATTATTGGGATTCTTGGCAGCAAAACGATCAGCCAAAGGACCGGCTATAAGGGGACCCAATATCGATACAAACGAGGCAATAATGGTAATGTTACGATATTCATCGAAATTTAAACCCAATACAGAGGGCATGCGATTGTTGAGTATATGTAAGGCGGATATACCTGAACGGAAATTAGAAGAGAATTGAAAATGAAACATCGGCATAAATGTATTCAAGTGTTTAGAAAATCTTTTAAATCAAATTGATCAATAAGAAGATTTATTAAAAAAAAAAAAAAAAACTTACCACTCAATACAAAAAAGGCTACCACTTTCAGTGATATTAGAGTCTTATTGACTCTAGGCTTTCTGGAAAAGGCTCCCATTGTAATGAAGTTATTATTAGTATGTTTGTGTTAATATGTTCAGGTATTTGGAGTCTCCTTAAACAACTAATTTAAATAAAATACTTAAAATAGGTGGAGATGTTCTTAACAAACAATTCGTTAGAGCTTTTTCAAGCTCCGGGTGGGTGAGTCAAGCTATAGAGAAGGTTAGAAATCTCGTTGGTTTTCGTACACAATAAAAACTAAAGGTGTTGACGAAATCTGCAAATAGAAAATGCGATAAAAAAAAATAATTATAATAAAATAAATGATAAAAAAAAGTAGAATATTTTATTCAAATTTACTAACTAATTTACTATTTTTATCAAAAATATATTTTTGTTTAGTTTTCTATTCATTTTAATTCAGGGTTATATTGTTACAATTATTGTTTGGCTCTTAATATTTGTTTAAACACAAACACAAACATTTTTTTTTTTTTTTTCAACATTATAGATATTTTTTCTTGACCTTTTGTTGTTGAAAATAAAAAAATTTAATTAATTTTTATTTTGTTTAGAGTTTTTTTTTTATAGTTTACAAATTACATTTGTTTGTGGTTGTAGAAAAAAAAGTAATAAATCAATTTATATCTAAGTGAGACTGCTGCTAATGTTTGTAAAGTTTTAAACAAAAATGTATATTTGAAACGATTTTTATGGGCTTTAGGGAAGAATTATCATTTCGTTAGGTATATAATAACATTAAGAGTAAAAAATAATTTAAAATATTTTAATAATATGAAGCTGTAATAGACTTTTTGTTTCAAAAATACCTTAATTACAAAGTAAATTTTTATTATTATTATTATTTTTTTTTAATTTATAATACATAATAATTTAGTTTACTTTTTCATGAAAAATATTAAATATTTAAGATATTTTTATAACATTTCCTTGGTTTAGATTAACTTCCATGTTTTCATACAATTAAGTAATTTCCTTTAAAGTTCCACATGATGATTTTTTAAAAAAATGTAACGTCATTTGAACAAAACCTAATTTTTTCATAATCTCCAAAACAAAACTACGTAAAATTAATATATATTTTTTTCATTTTAATTACTCACAAAACAAATCGCAGACAATGTGACTGACTGTCAATTAAAAAAATAAAAAAAAAATACTTATTAAAAAAACCAAAAGGTATTGAAATACGTTACGCATGCTTAATATTTTTAATATTAAAAAAAAAGCAAAATTCATTCATACAATTTGTTTATATATACATATATATTTTTTATTATGAAAAAATAAAATTAAATCCAAAAAAAAAAAAAAACTTTTTCCAAATGCAAAAAAATCTACAACAAAATGTTAAATCAACATTAGAAACGTTACACCAACGTGTTCAATTGTTGAGTATTAAGGCGTCAACGTAAGAAGCCTCTGTTTTGAATACAACTTCGTCGTTTCGAAAAATAAAATAAACATAACTTGTACACCTTGAATACAAATATTGATCATATTTAAATTAATTTTTTTTTATTTTGTTTATATCAGTTTTTTTTTTTTAGATTTGATATTGTTGGTCGCCACCTAATGCTGTAGATGTATAAAATTTTATTCAACTTTAATATGCTAAATACGCATATACGAATCGTTTAAGGGGAAATTAGCGGATTAGATGGGAAAGAAATATTAAGGGTAATCACAGAGTGTTTAGTTTGAATTGAAAAAGAAAAGTCATAGATAATTTTAAATGGGGACCAACATGTAATTTAAATTTAGCTAATTTTCATTTATACATTCATAATTATAAAAATATTTACGTAATAATTTTGAGGCAAAAAATCAAAATTCAAGCATAAATGTCAAAGAGATAACTTTGGTAAGTTATTTCATTTTTATGTCGTCAAGAACTTTACAGAAATATAAAAATATTTGAAATCGTAATTGAACTATAAAAAAGCTACGATTTATTGAAAATTTCACATACTCGAGATAGTTAACTTTACCACCCTGTAGCTTATCTTGTGTTATCACAGGGTGACTACATAATCATTTTTCTCAATGCACTATAACTCTTCCAAACATTTCAATTTTATCTGAGCAGGTGTATAGGAGCTACCAAGATTTATTACCAAAAACACAATTAAAATCATTTTGTTTTAATTGTGTCAATTATTCAAATGATCAAAATTAAAACTTTCTTAAATTTTTGAACTAAAAGGAAAATAATTTTTTACACAGACTATTTTAAAAGGTGAACATAAAAACATAAAATCTCAAAACGTGATTTTTTTTTTTTTTAATTTTTACCTTTTATAAATTAATAAATCCCTTATTAACAATAAAATGTTTTTGTTTCTAATCCTAGAAGCATTTAATACCCATTTTTCTTTATTTATTTTATTTTATTATTTATTTATTTCGATATTATTGTATATTATTTTTTTTAATCATCATTATTTTCTAATGTCACTAGTAAGCAATTATTATATCACTAGTTGACAATTTAATCATCATTAAAAAAGAAAAAATAAAAAAAACCAGACAACTAAATTGACACCTACTCACTGTCCTCCTCAGGGAAAACGTCAACAATTCTATACAAATTTAAAAATACTTTAAACAATTATGTATTGCGGTTGTAATATATTGTTGCAATAAATTGCATCCCACACTTCAATGTTAAATGCAATTGCAAATGGAGCCCTTAATAAAATCACAGATAAGTGACTTTTTAGATGGGGGAGATTGAAGTCGAGATGCACTACACATTCGTTACCGTAATACATTGAGAACAAATTATATCCTAAAGGATTTCGTTTACTAGTCCAACAAGTAGGCAAAGTAATTGATTGTTTTCTCGTTTATTGCTCAGACCTCTCTACAAGGAAATACATCTAAGATGTTATAAACGGTTTTCAAAAGATTTAAAATTATGTACAGATAACTAAATCATTAACATGTTTCGGACTATATAGGTTTCATCCCCATCGATTAGATCCTACAAGTAATAATATTAACCTCAAGCTCAAGGTAGCGTATACAATAACACACTCCTTAAGCCACTGACATTGTACAACTTGATCAAATTTATTATTTCAACAACCTAAACAGACAGTAAATCCATTGTGATATTATTTTTCCAAAGCATTTTATTTTATTATAAATAAAAAAGACAAAAAATGGTAGTGAGCATAAGTATCACTTTCAATTTTAAACAGAATTATACTTAAAAAAAAACTATTTTAGCATTACGAGGCTTATTTATTATTTTGCTATTTAAATGTAAAATCATTGAAATATTCTTTTTTTATAAAAAAAATAATAATAAATAAATAAATAAAAATGTGATCTTCCTCTTATTATTTTTATTTTATCATCGATCTTTGTATCTGTTTAATATAAAAAAAAAACTCCCTAATCATCATTTACATCTTTAAAGCATTAAATTAAGCTCTTTTTGTTGAGGTTCTAGTAAATGGGCGTTTTTTGCTATTTCAAATCTGTTTCTGGTTTTTTGTTACGATTCTTCTTTTTTCTTCCCCAACTAATAAACGCGTTCTTTTATGCGTAATTGCTTTTTTATTATTTATTGTGCTCTTTTAGGAATGATCTGCTCTGTTTCATTTCAATAGCACAAACAAATACCGTTTAGTCTTTTTTTTTTTTTTTAATTCTCTTTTTTATTAAAAGTACATAGTTGTTGTAATTGCTTGTTGAGGTTAATGTTGTTGTATTTATGAATTAATATTATAATTGTTGTTATTGTTGTTGTTTTAAAGTATACTAAATGACATCATTAGTGATGTCATTTATCTCCTCATTGATTTGTTTACGACGAATATTGAAACCGGTTAATTTGTTTATGCTTCTTCTTTCTTGCTATTATTACTATTTAGCTCTTGTATCTCTGACTTTTCATTATATTTTAATCAAGTTCGTTTGAAACATTTGAGAGAGTAAGTTTTTTTTTTTTATTAAGTTAATTTAGCCATCAAAATTGTAGTTTTTTTTTCTATTCTCAATTATTTTTTTAATAGAGCATAGCAAATATTTGTTCAAGTATTTTTCATAAATTTATTATTTAGATTATTAGTTTACATTCTTATTAGTTTTTTTTTTCATTTTTAATAAATTATGGGCTTAAGATTAGTACACAATTGTCATGAGAATTGAAATGCTGATGAAATTTAGCACAAGAAATTGTGCCAAATTTTAATCAGATTAGCATTAGAATTATAAAAAAAAAAACAATTTTTGGCGGGAGGCAGTATGTTGTTTTAAAATTTATAAAAATAATTAAGCGAAAACATATGTGAATAGATATACTTCTAATATTAATAATACTAATCAGATTCAAATATTCCGATATTCTCTCGATCTAACTACCTAATGTTGATTGTAGATTTTCATGAGGACATGACTTTATTTTACAAGAAATTAAAGACAATAATACAAAATATGTTTGGACTTCTATTGTAAAATATTTCAAAATATTTGGTAGTAAATCTTTATCTTATTAGATTGATTTAAAAGGTATGAGAGAGTTATAGAGAAAGATATAAGCTTTCAACAGAATCGTATGGTGATGAGCTGCAAGGTTTCTAAGTTAACCACTTAAAGTATGAAAGTTCTTCTACGGGCCATGTTTGATTTTAAAAATAAAAAAAAACTTTGTAAAAAAATTGAAGAGATGAAAAAAAAAAAAATCTTCTATGGTTTTTCCTTCAATTTGGTACGATTTATTTGCATTCATAATTTTTTTTAAAGTATATTAAAATATTTATGAAAAAAATTAGATTTTTTGCACAAAGAGTGTCTTATTTTTTATTTTTTTTATTTTTCAATTTTGTGTAAAAAATCATTATTTTTTTAATATTTCTAAATATAACGAAACTGTATGAAAAATATATATTTATTTGATTTGCACCATACGTTCAGCATTGGTCGAAAAATGAGACATTTTTAACGTAATTTCAAAATCATTGGACTACAAAATAATAGTGAGGTGAGATTTTTGAAATCTGAAAATTTATTTTTTATTTATTTAAACACTAAACAGATTCCTGCTTTCTGAAATATATAGACAGAAGAGCCTACTTTATGAAAATAGTAAAATTTGTATAATACTTTTTTTTTTTTTTAACTGGACAAAAAAGCATATTGAAATTAAATTTTGTAGCATTATTTTTAATAAAATATACTTTAAGGATAATTAACATTTTATTTATCGAAAATCATTTTGTTAGTTTTAACGACTATTTTTTTATTCATTACTAAATATTAAGCAAATTTATCTTGCAATTTTTACGCCCTACAACATTACAGGAATCTTATAAATCTTATTTTTTATGTAAATATTTGTTTAGAATAATTTCGTTTTATTCTTTATTGAGATCCTAAGGTATTCAGTCTCCATGTTAAAGTTTTATTTAAAATTGTCATAATATATTAATATTTGCTCCTTTCTACAGTAATTTAATCTAATATTAAATATTCTACTTCAGTAAAAAAAAACTGTATAAATCATCTGTAAAAATAAAACCTTCTGTAATCAATTCCCTTGAATCACTTACCGACATCATTATTACCTAAAGAATTGTAAAGTCTTCAAATTACTCAATTTCATTGCTTATGATTTTTCTATGAAATTGAAACTTAAGTAATAAATATTTAACAATGACAACTATTTATTTTATTCGCTTTCAAAATAAATGAATGAATATTAAATAACGCAGCAATAAATAACATTGACCCGATTTCTTTGCACCGATTAATTAACAAAGTTCATTAGATTTTCAATTAGTTATAGTATAGCATACAGTGGCAGTTTATTTTATTTTTTTTTTTTTTCTTTATGCAAGTTGCACTTGCACCAGGGTTCCCTTTTTTTCTGATTAATTTATTGCCACTAAAAAGTTATGTCTAAGTATATGTATGTATGTGACGCTTAACATCAAAGTAGAAACAGAAAAACACACATTCTCTCCTCCCACTTATACTAGAAAGTAATTTATGTTTTAACCCAGAGTGCGTGTCATTTAATTAACGCATAACAGAGACACTCAACTGAAAAAAAAATAGTAGTTTGTTGCATGTAATTTAAGCATAAATATTAATATCGACACAAAATAAATAAATGAGTCAGAGTTTCCCAAAATGAAAGTATAATTAAAAAAAGTTTAAAATATGAGAATTTTTTATAATTTAAAAATTATAGAGAAAAAAGTTTGGGAATCACTTTGTTAACAAATCCTCACTAATTATCAACTTTTTAACTTACCCTATGGTGCAAGTTAGTCTATTGCTAATATTACAAACGATATTTGTTTACTCTAATGTATGTCAGTCAAATGATTAACAATTGTACAAAGTGTTGAAAAATAATTACTTTGTAGTTTTAAGCTTAAAAGGGGGGGGTGGAAAAACGAAAAATAAATAAATAAATAAATAAATAAATAAATAAATAAATAAATAAATAAATAAATAAATAAATAAAGAAAAATAAAATACTAACTGCTAAGCTTTTGGACCAAGAAAATTCAATTATTTTCTTAATATTTTCTTTTTTATTTATACAAATACATTTATATTTACAAGGTATTGGAAATTTTAATTCTCTTTTTATTTCTGGTATTTTTATTTATAATTAAATTCTCTCTTTTTATACCATAACAAATAAAGGCTGATTCATAGATCTCAAAACACATAGACATTGGATTAAAATATATTTCTATTTTATAGTAAAATTATTCGTTAGTAAAATAGAAAGATTTATTATCATCACTATAATTAAATCACATTAATTTTAAACAATAATATTAACAAAATGACATACATACATACATAGACAAAGCGTTGACTTAGAAAATAAATTTAAATATAATTAGTACTGAAAATATATTTATTATTGCCAGATGTTTGCTTGAAAAAAAAGACGAGAGGGAAGAATTATTTAATTCTATGACTTAATTTTGACATTACTTAGAAACAAACGATTAACTCAGAAATAATTAAAACAATTAAAAATTTCATTATCGATCCTTGATAATCAGACAAACTTTACGCTACTTTTTTTATTGCATTATTTAGTAATGTATCTGGTATGATAACTTACTTGTAATTAACGAAGTAATGCAAATTTAAATCATAACTTTGTATTGTACAAAAAACTAAAAATAAATTCTATTAATATGAGACTAAACACTATATGATGACATTTAATTTGATATATACTTTTTTTTCCTTATATAAAATTCATACTTTTCATTTTTAAATGATTTTTTAGAAGTTAAATTCAAATGATTATAATAATAGTAGATATAATAATAGTAATAATCTGAATTGCTAAAAATAGAAATTTAAAATATGAACTCTTTAAAAACTAATTTTTATTTTTCATACATTTTAACAAATGTCTATATTATTAAACACTTTTTTAATTCTAAATTTACCAACGAAATTAATTAAATATGTGAAAAACGTTATCAAATATTAACAACAGGTGATGAATATCATATACAAATAAATAAAAATAATAAGTAATTTAGAAAAATAAAAAAATATATTTTTTAAAAACATTAATAACATCTCATAGACTTTCTTGATTTCATATAGAAGCTGATTTAGATTTCCAGTGTTTGCTACATACATACATACATACATACATACATACATACATA
>MINK01172279.1:0-13724 GCA_001735545.1 Phormia regina
GTTATGTGGTCCTAAGTGAAGGAGAATCCATAACAGGGGACTTTGTGGTACTTTTTTGTGCTTCTAATTGTACTTTTTGAATTTTCGAAAATATTTAACCTAGAAACATGAAATTAAATCTACATGGTCCTATATGGGAAAGAATTCACAAGAGTGGTTTTTATGGTACTTGTTTGTTCTTCTAATGGTACTTTTTGATTTTTTTATAATTATGAATGAATTATGATGAAATTATTGATATGTAATCAGTCCTAATTGTATGTGAACCCATAAGAGGAGATTTTATGCTACCTTTTTGTTTTGATGGTACTTTTTTAATTTTCTATAATTTTTAATTTAGAGATATGGTCCTAAGTTAATGAAAATCCTTTAGAGTACATTGTGGTACTTTTTCGTTCATATGATGGTTTATTATCTTTTTAAAGAATTTCGAAGCCAGTGATTCCATATCAAAACGNTTACCATGTCNTGTTNAAACATCCTTTACTGTAGAAGAANTTTTCATAAAAAAAATTAATTTTAATTTATATTATTTCGAGCTGAATGACCCGGCGTTGCTCGGAGATTAAGATTAAAGCTTAATATCTCAAAAAACCGTATTTTAAAATTCTTCAAAAATTTATATATTAATAATAAAATAATAATGATAATATAAATTGTTTTTTGAATATATCGTTTTCGGTGATATAGTCGTTTATTTCTAGTAAATCTTATTTTGACATATGATCTGAAGTAACTCACTATTTTATATGGTTTTTAGGCTAATGTTCTTGTTTTTGAAACTACACTAAAATAGTTTTTTTATTTTCTATAGCTTAGGAGTAATTAATAATTGGATTTTACTTTCCTATAACACCTAAGCTAAATAAGGCTCCAACTTGAAATTTTATATTTATATGGTGAACAGTTATGCCAACGATATATAATTTTTTAAAAATTTTAAAGATACTGGATTTTGAGAAATAATATTTTTAATTTTTTTATCTCCAAATTTGACCTTTGAACTTATGATGTAAAAAATATGTATATATCATTATAAAGGTAATATTGTTGTCTTTAATATGCAGAACAACTTAACTTCCCATGTAAACGTTAAGAAAGTTAATTACAAGTTAAGTAGTATTGATTTGTAAAGTTTGTAACATGAGTCCTGAAATTTAAAATTTTTCAGAAACACAGAAACACAGCGATTTATTGGATAATCGAAGATGTCAAATCAGATTACTGTTCGTGTTTGAACATGGCATTACTCTATTTTTATTTATTGTTACCCAGTGTATATTCGTTTTCAGCGTTTTCTCTTCTAATGTAGGGTCTTCTTTAAATTTGGTGCAACAATAAAATAAAGGAACGAAAAAATTAATTAACATATTTCAATAAAATTCGTATTGTTGTTGTTGTTATTTTTAATTACAAATGTGCAATTAATATTACAAGAACAATAACATCCTTTGTTCTTTTTTTTTCGTTCGTTTGTTTGTTGTTAGTTGCAAAAAATAAGTAGCTTTAAGCAGAACACCTTGTCAAGGTGGTTCCACAATCATACACGTCATCACAGTCAGTGGTGCAATACTGAAAGCAAAATAATGCAAACAAATAACAATCTATACCGCACACTGCAACATGTATAAAACATAGAGCACTTTCATTAACTTGCAGACATACAAAAACATTTAAATACTTTAAGTATTAATCATTATAATAGTATAAACATATAGTATGTCGACGACAATGTATGTGCATAAACTTTGTTCTAAATATATTGTATAATAACTTTGAAATTGTTTGTTTTTTTCAATATTATTTTTATTTAAAAATATTTGTAAATAATGCCATATAACAACAGAAGACAATGTGTTTTTCTTTAATAAAGTTCATTTGTGTAATGGAAAAGAAACAAATATTTTAAGTTTGTCTGACATTGTGTTTTTTTTTTTTTTTTTTCCTATAAATTAATTTTCTAATGAATTTTCATATAGTTTTTAGTATTTTTTTTAATTGCTGCATTATTAGACCTGATCGTGTGTTGTTAATTTTTTTTGTTCATTTATTTACGTCCTGTAGATTATATGAGAATATTTAACAATGGCAAGAAAAACATAAATGCAAAAATTACTTACAAATAGGGGATTATTTTAGTAGTGAATGGAAGTTTTGGTTTTTTTGAGGAATACTAGATTAAAGTGTATTTTTGATAACATTCCTTAATTTATTAGTTAAAATAAAGTTGAATAAAAATCCGCTTAATATAAATATAAAATTCAATAGAATATATTTTACTTTATAAGATGTTAAAAAAACATATGCTTAACCTTGTAAGCTAAAAAGGGTAAATTGGTCTTTTTATGTTTTATTTCATGTCCTTTAAATTGTTTGAAAAAAATCGTATGTTCTATTTGATTTTAATAATTTAGAAATGGATTAACTCCTTATTCATAATAAAAAATTTTCTTTACAGCTTACAGAAAATTTTTCTCCATAACAAAATTTGATTAACAAATTGGTTTATAAATTAACACAAGAAAGAAAAAATAATTTAACACAAGACAAATATTTATTCATAACACAAGAATAAGGCAGTAAAAGTGGATTTAACAAATTTGTGGTGAAATATTTCGCCTAAAAATCTTCTATAATTAATTTTATTCTGTAGAAGAAAACCCTACTAGAAGACGCACTAACGCAGACAAATTAATTTGGCAAAATAAATAGTTAATAGACAAATGTTTTCAGTATCCATTGTAATTTTTAATTACACATTTAATATTTAAGTGATATCGTTGTAAAATTATACAATATGAATGCAGAATTTTAAAAAATGTTAACAATTTTATAAATAAACAACAAATTTATTTGGGTTTCTTGACTAAGACACAAAATATTTATTATGAAAATAAATGAATTAAATATAGTTTTACATAACGTTAATTTAAGTTATTCGCCTTTCAAAAAAAAATATTATTTCCAATTTAATAATATTTTTTTAACTAAACCAGTCCGTCTCGGCTGTCTGTACATCAATAATCAAAATTTTATCTGTAGTTCGCCACTGTGTGGTTCCAAAACGTTTTTTTATGATCTGCAACTTATGAAATATTGAAAAATCAAAGTTAGATGTTTTCGATTTGATTTGGAACAAAAAGACTCCTAAAGGTGTCTGGGGGAATAGTGGGTGGCCTCAAAGTTGGGCATCACGGTCATTTCTTTCTTTTGAGGAAATTTGTTTTCTACCTAAAAACAAAAATTTAAATAAGAAAATCCACCAAATTAAAATTATTATATAGTTAATCAAGTTAATTATTTTTAAAGAAAAGATTTCCTTCCCATTATATTCTATTTTTTAGCCTAAATCAATGTCTGTCGCGTCCGGTAATCAATGAACAAAAATTTTTTGATAAAGGCAGTTCGCCGCTTAGTGGATCAAAGGGGGCTTTTTTATGAATCTGTAACTATGAAATATTAAAAATCATTTTAAGCTGTGCATCTAAATGATTTTGGAAATAAAACAACTGCTAAAAGTTAGAAGTGGGGGTAGGTCTTTAAAATTGGTCATCTCGGTTATGTCATTTTTTTTAAAAATTTAAATTTGTTTTGTCTCTCTATAAAACAAGAGAATTAAATATAAAAGCCAATAATTAACACATCTTTACGATATATGTTAATAAGTACTTGCTTTCAAAGAAAGATACGTATCGTAATTTAATAAAGTTTTTTGTAGCCTAAATCAATTCGCATCCGGCTATAGGTACATTAATAATCAAAATTTTAAATAATCTGTACGTGTCGCCAACTAGTGGTTCCAAAACGTTGTTTTTGGTAATTTTTACTTATTAAGCTAATGGAAATCAGAATTGAGAAGTTTCTGATTGATTTGGAGCAAAATAGTTGCCTCGAGAGAGTTAGGGGTAGTGGGTGTCCTTTAAAGTGTCATCTCGGTGTCTGTTCCAATTTTTTTTTTTTAGGGGAAGGAGTTTTTTAACAGAGAGAATTAATATGAAACCAATAAATCAATAAGTTCACCTGTTGTATTTAAGTTACTTTATCTGCCAGAGAAAAATGGTATTGCCCTTAATTATAAATATTTTTTTTAGCTAAACACCATCTGGTTTGTGACCGTCCGGCTGTCTGTACTCATCCAATCAGGGCGCAATACCAGCTGCAAGCTTTTGGGGGAGGAAAATAGAAATGATTTCTTACTATTCTTTAAATTATTTAGTTTGGTAACAGAATTTTCATAAGCGTTTATTTGGGGAGGGAAATTTCCTTATTCTATCCCGTCATCCGCCCTGCGTACATCAAATCATCAACATTTAAGAATAATCTGTAGTTCGCCACTTTAGTGTTCCCAAAACGTTTTAAATTTTTTATTCGTAATCTTGTGAATGTTGCCTTATATGGAAAAAATTTTACACGTTGAGATTTAGATGTTTCTGAGTAATTGGTGCAAAAAACTGATGTTTAAAAAGAGTCAGGGGATAGTGTGACTTACCAAAGTGGTCATCTCGATATGCCATGTTTTTTACAATCGCCAAAAACATTTTTCTAACTCTAAAAAAGAGAATTAATAACAAATTTTTGGATTAATAAAATTTTCACCTATAAAGGTTACTTTATCTTACAGAGAAAAATATTATTTCTCAATTATACTATACTTTTTAATCTAAACTCCGTCGTCGGTAATGTCTGTACATCAATCATCAATATTTTTTGATAACTTGTAGTTCTAAAACGCTTTTTAATAATCTGTAACTTATGAACATGGAAACAGAGTAGAGGTATTTCTGATTAATTTGGAGCAAAACAGATTCCAAATTCCAGCAAGGGCTAGTAAAGTGGCCCTCCAAAGTATTGTCATCTACCAAAATGTAATTTTTTAAGAAGCGCCAACAATTTATTTATGGATATGACTAAAAAAATATAAGAAATTTATAAAGCAATATCCTCGTAAATTCTGCAAAAATATTTTTTTTGTATTTTCCTCAATTTGTCGAACTTAATTTTTTTAAAAATATCCACCAGAATTTTAAAAAATTCTAAATATTATTACTGCAAGAATCAGATTATATATCAAATCGATAAAATTTATAAACTTAAACAATTCATATTTTTTGGGCTATTTTCCAATAAAGTGCCAATATTTCTAACTCAAAATGCTTATTTATATATTGTTTAAGTTTTCTAAAAGAAACTTAACTAAAATGCGCCAAAATAGTTGAGGTGAGTCTCCTAGCACTCATCCACTAATCAATTTCAAAATTTTGGTTTAAATTATTTTTTCGAAATTCTCAAATATAAAGTGGTACAACATAAAGTTAATTCAATTGAATACCCTATATATATGATAAACACCATTAAGGATTTTATACTCGACTTATTGTACCTAAGATGCCAATTTTAATGAAATGAATAAATTGTGAATACCATTTCCGGTTTTGAGATATTTGGTGCATTTCGACCACACAAAAGTGGGAGTTTTATAATACTAGCTCAGATTAATGTTGTATAAAAAATCAAATAGGAAACTTAGCTCGTTAAAAATTTCCTATTTTAATTTAAATATTAATATTATGTTCAAAAAAGTGCTTTAAATTTTACTTTTCCCTTTTAAAATTATCAGGTCTGATGGACTGACGATATTTATTTTAATTTTTTAATAATCAATTAGTTAAAATGCTTAATACAACAAAAACTTGCTGCCATGTAAATGAGATAGGAAGCTAAGCTAATAATTGGTTCTTCACACATACTACATTAGATGAAATAACCATTATTTTAACACGGTGAGTCATTAAAAGTAACCACTTAACCGTATATTATTACATGGTAGACATTTCAGAAAAGTCATTAAAATTAGATGCGTTCTGGAACTAATTACTTTGAGCTCTTCAATCCAAACAAACAGAAAGTAATTACAGAAGTCATTATTAGTAAAATGAATAGTATACTAGTTACTATTATCGGTACAAAGAGGTACTTGAAAATATATTTTTTATAACATAAGTGAAAAGATAAAAAGTAACATTTCCAAAAATCTGATCTTAAGTAATTGATTACATATTAAGTTAAGAGTAAGTAGTTACCAACCTACTCTAATGTAATGCTGAAAGTATGTTGTTATCATTGAAAAGTAACTACATCCGTAACTGCATGCCATTAGCAAGTTTTTGCTAGTTATGTTTGTATTTCAAAACATTTTTTAACACATGAGTTTTGTCTATATCAAAATTAGTTGTAATTAATTCTCAATTTCACTTCTCATTCAAGGTAAATTGCATGCAAATAGAGGCCTAAGTGTAGTTTAAAATATTGCTTATAATTTTCTCTGACTTTCTCACATCAGAATTACAAAAAAGCGCTTTAAAACTATATCCCCTTTGAATCATTTCATATATTGTAGAGTCTGTTTACTAAGATTGTTAAACAAATGTTTCCTTAATGTAATTTTCTCAATTATTATTTTAAACAAAATAAAACAGATGTCGTTTTTGTAGTTAATATCTAAATATATATAAACTTTCAAAGACAAATTTTATTTATAAAAATTTATGGAATTTTAAGAAAATTTAATATAAATGATAATTCTTTTCTAAGATTTATTTTCTTAAGTAAATAATTATATTTCAAAATAAAACGAATTAACGATAAATTGTTTATTTAAAATTTATGTGTAAGAAACATTCTTTGTTACTCTGTCTTATTTAAACATATTTACCTTCTATCAAATTGACATTTAAAATTATAACTTATTTTTACCACTATATTATGCGAATTATTTGCTTTCAGCGTCAATCAAATTGTTAGTTACCAAATTGATTGATCTTAATCAAATTTGTATATATGTTTTTTATTTCTTGCTTCTTTTTTTGTCATCTTTAAATATATTCAGTGCCAATTTCAAACATGTGAAACTCTCGTGTTCAATTTTTGTTTTGATATTGACAATTATTAAAAATACTTCTTTCTGCTCATAATGGACACATTTTTTTTAATTTTTAAATATAAAAAGTCATTGTAGGATTTGCTATAATAAGAAAAATAAATAAAATTTGTGTTCAATAGATGCGTAGATTTTTTTGCAAACAAATGATTAGTTTTTGATTTTTTAGTTATGGAATTTATTTAATAATTTAGGGGAAGTAAAAATATATTATGAAACGTTATTAAGTTAAAAAAAATTATTGAGTAAATTTACTTAATTTAGGAAAATTTATTATCCAGAATTATATACAGTGGTTGACAATACAATGGAAACTTTTAAACTTCTGTAGTAAAGAAGACTAAATCAAAAAGAATATTAAGAAAATCGATGTAAAAGGCATCATGTTTTATAGTTATTTCAATATTTCTGTTATTCTGATAATTATCCATAACTTCTTTTTGTAATCTTAACAAAAATGGCTAAAGTTAAAATTTCTGAAGATTTAAAAATAAAATTATAAATGATTTTAGTGTTGGTTTAATACAAAAAACTATCTGTGATAAATATTCAATTAATAAGTCAACAGTTTCGAAAATTATAAAAAAAGTTCGTGAGCCAGTAAGTGTGAAAACACAACATCTTGGAGAAAGACCTCGTAAAACTACACAAATCGACAGGATAATCTGTTAGCAAGAGAGTTTAAGAAATGCCCAAAAATTACTCCTTGGGAGGTAGTCAATAATCTAAAATTGGAAATTAGTACTCGAACAGTTAGCCGCAGGTCAAATGAGGCTGGTCTCGGTTGTTATCGTCCTGTGAAAAAAAACTCGTTATTTCTAAAAAGAATCGCTCAGCTCGAATTCAATTTGCCAGAGATCATTTAAATTGGACAAGGCAGACATGGAATACTGTCCTATTTTGGGATGAGTCCAAAATTAATTTAAGAGGCAGCGATGGGAGATTATTTGACGACCAAAGGGAAAGAGATTGGAGCCAATATATACTAACAAGACAGTTAAGTTAAGTGGCAATATTATGGTCTGGGGAACATAAATTATTATAAAAGATACTATAACTGGGTATAGGATACAGAACTATTTTAAACGTTGTAATGTATCCGTACGCTGAGGAAAATATGCCGCTAGTTTGGAGATTCCAACATAATAATGACCCCAAACACACCTCTAGGGTTGTAACCGAGTGATTACAANCCAATGAGNTACGTATTTTGAAGTGGNCTGCNCAATCACCANATCTCAATCCCATAGAAAATCTATGGGAAATANNANNTCNCAANATACNGACNCAAAATTACACCAGAAAGGAAGATTTATCGCCTGCTGTTATAAGGGAATGGCAAAATATTTCAAAAGAGACTTATTGACTCTTTAATTGGTTCAATGCATTGTCGTTGTGAATCAGTACTTAAAAACAAAGGGTACCCAACAAAATACTGACTTATTCGAAACTTCAGACCATATTTGTTAAGATAAAATCTAAGTTTCCATTGTTTTGTCAGTACCATATTTATGAATAATTTTAATTTTGTTTTGTATTATTAGAATTTAATAATTTATGTTCTTAATTTTTGTTTAAATTAAAATTTTTTTAAATTTATTTTGAATTTTGTTCCATTTATAAAAAATTAGGATAAGTTGCCATTGTATTGTCAAACACTGTATGTTAAACATTAATATATTCAGTAAGGTCCCCCTGGGATTTTGATATTCAGTAACGTCAAAACTGGCCTATAAATGAGAGACATCTAAATGATGAAGAATTTATATTGAAGCTACATTTAATTATGAACAAATCTTCAATTGATCACACAAATAAATATAAAACTTATTTTTGTCTAATTTCACCTTAATATTAGCTTTATGAAATTTCTGACTCTTAAGCCTGTTAAGCCCATTCCACGAGACAATTTGAACGATCATAATCGATTTCAATGAATTAATATATATTTATAATATTGTGGACAATTTTACATGAACAGCCAGGCCTTTTTTATAATCTGCACAAGTCCTACAGTGATGTAGGGTATTTAAATATTTCATTAAACCAATTGTTTCTATTTTTAATTCATTTCTATAGCAAAACAAACGCATTAAATCACAATTATTTGTTTAAACTAATATGACCTATAACATTGTTTCACTTCCACAGTGTTATTAAAACAGGTATAAATTTAAAAACTTTCAAATACATTTTTGTTCACGACTATAATCTTTGTATCTGTCTAAAAAACATTTATTTAAACATTTTTAAGATCTTTCCTTATAATATTATTTTTAATTACTTTTAATAATTCTCAGTTCATATTTTAAACCACATGCCAGTAATAAGAATCATTGCGAACTTGAAAACATGCTGAACACGTAAAATACCGGTTTTATATACCCTACAAATTGGGATTACAAAATATACTGATTTTATATTAGTTGAACATTTTCTTTGATCTAGTCCCGTTTCCTTTATAGAGATTAATGTTCAATTTAACTAATGTACTCCCTTCATTAAATCATGTCGTCTTAAATTATAACTTAAAATTCTCGGAATGTAATGCATAATAAAATATCAATTAGATTTTGCCGTTTGTCAAAAAGGTTTAAACAAGTTTTAAATTTGAGGAAAATAATAAAGAAAACATAACAATTCAAAAATCTTTAACACTCTTACGATCAGACTACTTTTGAACACTTATTTAGTTATTTTTGTATATAATTCCCGTATTCTAATTAATTAGTTTATATATATTTTTATCTATAAATTGATCTTATACATTACTACTCCAACTTATAGAGAGCAATTAATTGAATTTCATTCATGTAAGTAGCTAAATTAAAAGTCGTTGTGAATGAATTACAAAAAACCCCTGTATATGTACATCTTTATGCATATATATATTTTTTACTATAGAAATGGAAAAAACGATGTTCAAAGGTCAATGTTATTAACGGAAAATAAATTAGTGTAGTAGTCTACAGAAGAATTTAAATAAAAATAAAAAAAATCATTACAGCACATTCATTCATTTTCTAAGTAGAGGTAATGAGTGTTTTCTATGAAAATCCCCTAATCCTACTAAAAAAGTAGTAAATGAAATATTTTTCTTAGAGTAAATAGTAAACCTGCACTGGTGCAGGTGTATATTTTTTGCGAACTGATATCAGACGAAGTTACAAATTGTCTGACAGTTATAGTGTCTTTCAGGCGGAGATTCTTGGTATCTATAAGGCTCTAGGCTTGATTGAGGGGAATGTTGAACGAGGGTCTGAGATTACTATCTATGTTGATAGTCAGACAACGTTATTGGCCCTGGCTAGTCTGTTTGTTAGATCCAGATTGGTACTTGAGTGCAGGAAGGAATTGAGAAGGTTAATGGATTCCCTAAATGATTAGACTCTGTTGGGTCCCTGGTCATTGTGACATTCATGGCAACGAAATAGCCAATGAGCTAGCTCGCAATGGCTCGGAGCTGTATAGGTCTTTCATAGAGTCATCTGTTAAGATTCCAATTGGGTTCTTCTTTAGGGCCATAAGGGAATGGACTCTGGACAACACGAATCGAGTCTGGAATGATAGATCGGACTGCAAAGTTTCTAGGGCGCTATGGCTTAAAACCGGCGGATTCAAAGCATCTTCAGGGCATGAGTCGTGGTAGTCTTAGAGTTATGGGTCATTTCTCAATAGATAACATGATGAGTAATTCCAGCGAAATGGTTGTGGCTTCAGCGAAATAGGTTGAAGTGGTTTGGAAGCCACACACTACATGAACTAGTTAAGGTTAATGGTAAAGGACTTGTCAATCTCATAGGGTTTGTAATAGGAATAAAGTGACTTAGGAACAATCACAACTGATTGTTTGGGTATAGGTTCCACACTTTTCTTCTTTCTTTTTCTCTTATATTTTTAACTTATCTTTATATAGCTATTTCTCTCTCTTTCATAAATCGATCACAATGGGCCGTTCGACCTAGCTCAGTAATTTGAATATTTAAAAATATTTTAACCAAGACTCATTTTTTTTAAATAAATGGCAATTGGACTTTGTAAGAAATATGTCTGTATGTTTATATTAAATTGTTTCTTTAAATATTTTTTTTTTATTAAAAACATTTAGCTGTTCTTTTTCGATAACACACGTTTATTTTTAATTATACATGATTATTTTCTTTATACCTATGTACTTTTTTCAATTTTTAAAACGTTTTTAATGAAAAAAATGAAAAAACAAATATTACCCATAACGTGTACCCAGTTATGCAATATCAAACATTTTTTCCAATTTTTTTCTTCGTTTATATAAGTAAAGTTTCTTAAAAAAATTGTAATTTTTTCGATAAAACTCATATTTGTTAGGTTATTAAATGTTTCTCTATAAGACTTTGTTAATGCTGAAAAAAATATTCATTTACACACACATAACACAGAATAATATAAAATTTCATCTACAAACTACTTTGCTTTATTTTAATAGATTTTAAAGGTATTAATTTAAAAAAGAATTTCGCATTCAAAAAAATTTCTTAAACAATATCAAAATTTAATTTCTTAAATTATAGATAAAATAATTTAGTTCAAACACCATTCATATAGTTCAAAAAAAAAGTATTTCATTAACTAATTAAAAATCAAATACAACAAAATAAAATTATAGTATTGTAGTATAGCAACAAATTTCTTTAAAGCTAGACTTTAAACTCAAATTAAAAATATTTATATATATATATATGTATAAACATGTTCAATAAAACACGTACTTATTTTATTTATTATGTTTTGTTTTTCTTTCGTTAGTAATAAAAAATAAAAAAAAGTGCAAAAATTAGTCATTTAAATTTTAAAAATAAAAAGACTTTGTTTCGTTTTTAATAATTCTGTATTTCTGGTTCAAGTTTTTATTTTTTAACAAATACAATAATATGAAAAATGATAAAAAAAGAGTTAATTTTTTTTTATGTAGATAATATCAAAAAAATACCATAATAAATTTAGTTGTTTGTAAAAAATAATATAATAAGATTCAATTCAATAGAGATTAGAAATTTGGCCTATATGTATAATATATGTATCGGTACTTAAGAATTAAAGCGGAGATTTTTGCAAAAAAAATATTTAATAATTCATTCATTTTAGTTTCACATTTTAATAATTATAATTATGTAGTATGACAATGTATAAAGTTTTTCAATTCTAAGCTTATTTGCTAGCTTTTTCTACTTTCTATTATTAATAATATTTAGAAAATTTCTAATAGTTTTTCATTGAATAAACCAAAATAAATGTAGCAAATCTAGTAACAAAAAATAGCAAATAATTTCTTTAGTTAGTTGTTTATATTTGTAAGTTTTTTAAAATTTAAACAAAATGTTTAAATGACTTTTTTTTTTCTTACTAAATTAAGTAAACTTTGATACTTAGTTACTAATATTTATATAGTTATAACTATTTTATATATGTAGGTATATTTCTATACGACAATATAGGGAGAGTTAAAGGTTAAAATAGTTTTGTTCGTTTCATATTTATAAACATTTTTTTCTTTTTTTGTAATTCAACATTATTGGACTTTTAATAATTTTTAGTTAATGCTAGCATTTATTTAGTTTGAGTAATTAAATAAATGTTGTTGAAAATCCATGAGTAAACATTTTAACTTTTTTTTATTATGTTTTAACTAAACGTTGTAAATTTTTGTAAACAATTATTATGATGTGTGTGGTTGTTTATCAAAGCCTGAAAAATAAGAAATAAGTAAAAATTTATATTATTAAAAAACAAGTATTTTAGAAATGTAAATATTTATAAATAAAACTAAATTATATAAAGAATGGAAAAAAAATGTAATGGGTATAACAGAGAGTTAACTAATTTTTTAATTCTTTCTATTCTCAATAAAAAAAATATATCAAAAAACCCAAAGAGTATTGCAATTTTTTTTAAAGAAAATGCCTCTTAAAATTGTTTAGATTTATATCAAATTTCATATGGATAAATTTAGCCTTAAAAACATATAATCGTTTTACACTATTCTAAAAGGTATCTACACAGAGAGTGCAGTTTCAAAAAGTTTATAACAATTCTAAGTCAATAATCCCTGAGATATCTTATCAAACCATTAGTATTCAAATATTTATTAGAATTAAAATATTTTTCAAATAAACTATCCCGTTTAGATAACATAATTCTTAATTACATAAAAAATAAGTTAATTCTCTAACTCAACGGTTCTCAAATGGGGGTCCGCAAACCATAAGGACATTTCTGGGGGGTCGCGAAGATATATTGAAAAATAATCTTAAACTTACAATTTAAAAAAAAAATTATTATATGGAAAATTTAAGTAAAAATTCTATTTAAAAACGAAAAGATACATTTATACCAGAAAAGGAAAAGTGTTAATCCAAATTCATCATTGTGATCTTTGCTCCATACTTTCATAAAGTGATATATTTGTTTACATTTTCAACTATAAAATCTACATTTTGTTTAAAAACTTTTAACAACATTTTATAGACTTCTAAACTGCATTCCGTTTGCAGATTCGTGTTATGGAATTTTATAGACTAAAAACAAAACTTTCATTCCAGAGGATATACACCTTGACCGCTTGGGTTTTTAGAATTGTTTTCTATTTTAAAATCATCTCTGTGAAGATCCCTTTCAGGGATAGGTAGGACATTTTTATGTATTTAAAAAAAAGCTTAATTTAGAGGAAAAAATATTGCAGACATTTTTTCGGTCATAAAATTACAAAATCATAATTTTTGAAATGAAATAAAATTGTTAACATTTGCCG
>MINK01172279.1:13804-40409 GCA_001735545.1 Phormia regina
TTCATCATAATAAATTTGTGGAATTGTAATAAATTTGAAAATTATATTAAAAATGTTTTATCCGAAATACGCTCTTCAGTTAAAGATCTTTTAGAACAAAAATAGTTAATTATCTTTACATAACATTTCATATGATTTTTAAAGTTGCAGTGGATCGTGATTCCGTTGCAATGTCAAAAAGGGGTCGCGAAGCAAGATCTTGTGTGAACCCCTGCTCTAACTAATACTAAATTTTTAAGCGGGATTGAAATACTTTACTGTCAAATGAAAAGCATAGATGTTAGACTTCATTTCTCAAACATTTTCGTGAGCTGGGAGGAGTTAAAATTAAAAAAATTTTTATTTTTGTTTCTGTCAAGGGAACAATATAAAAATTTGCGACGCAAATTTAATTTATTAATAAAATTTTTGCGCTCGACCCACTGTACATCTCTATTTTGCTATAAATTTCGTAAAAAAAGTGCTTAAGAAAGTAGATGTTGTTTTAAATGTTTAAAATATTAAATATTAGAAAATATCTACAATTTTAAATTTTATGAAAATTGTTTGTATCTCAAATGCAATAATAACAATAATATAGGGAATTATATAATATGACCACCACCTATACTTAGCATTTTTTTTGCAACTAAAAATACGAAATAAAACAAAAACGTTATCAATTTACCAATAGCAATTCCTCTTTTGTTGTTGATTTTGATGTTTGATGATTCTGTATAGTTGTTTTTGTAGTATTGTAGATAGTACCAGATTTACTGCAGTATTTGTAATTACTATACACATAGAGTTATAAATCACTGCATATAATTTTAAACGGTTGTTTTACGATTGAAATATGTTAAAAGAGTGACAAATAATACCAACGCTAGCACAGAGTTAAAATTCATCATTAAAGAATTGCCAGAACTGCCAGCAACATGTTTATCGGTACTACCTACCGAACGACAAATGGTTTCGTTTTTAATGAAACGAAACATTGATTCAACAATATTGGCTGGAGTGATTTCATCACATGTTTCGAGTTTTTTAACAATACACGTTTCCAAACGTTCCATATCATTACATTGTTTAGCACCCATTACAAATTTAGGTAAACTCTTGACATTTTCGATTCCTTCTTCGGGAAGATAACCGGAAAATGTGCTGTTAATGCAATTTTGTATGTCTTCCTTGTGGGCTTCCAAACATTCGGGTCCTTTTTCGGCAATGAATAGAGCAATTTGATCACCACCCTTGTGGCAAACAAAATTCAAGAGACTGCGTATAATACGCATGAAGACATCTTGATTTTCACGTTCTTCCTCATCGAGACAAGGTGTTAGTTTGGAATTGAAGGTTTCTACGCATTTGAAGGCATCTTCCTTCTTATTACAGTATTTATTGAATACCACATCTAAATCTCCGTTTGGCGAAGATTTATTAATTTCCTCTTGTATGGCTGTAAAATTGACAATGTTATTGACACATTCGGCTAGTGTTAAGGTGGAAGATTCAATAACGGTATAGGCTTTTTGGCCCTCTTCTTCGCCTGCTACTTTGAGACATTTATCTTTGACCAAGGTTTTGGCATCATCTAAGGTGAGATTCGTTTTGGGAAATTCATCGGGTAGTTGATTTTTCAAATCATTAACATCTACGTTGCTGAAATCAGGCAATTCTGCTGCTTGGGCAAACAAAAGGATACTAAATATTGTTCCTATTACAACTGAGTACTTCATGATGTTTATACTTTATACGGGATTCGAGATTGTGTATGTGTTTGTTTGTGTCACTTTTTGTGAAATTTCTTTAAACCGTGTTACGTTTTGTTGTTTCTTTTTCTTTAAACACTTTGAACAACTTAAGTGACCTTTTAGTGTCTGCAAATGTTTTTTTGTTTTTACATACAATTTATTTTAATATATTTTTTATCACTTTATTTCCTCGGTAGTTTTTATTATTATTTTTTTTTATTTACCGTAATGTGATTGCATCTGCGGGTTCGATGAAGTACTGCTTGTTGAGTAAATTTTTTAAACTGTTTTGCCCTTTTTTGTTGCTTTTTTTGTGTTTTGCTTTGTTCGCTATTATTTTTTTCCTTTGTTTTATAATGAGTGTTTTTTCTTTCGTTTTAATTTAATTACTCTCGTTTGCTTAATATCAATATTTTAATTGTTGTAATCGTTAAAGTACATATTTCATTATTATTCACTTTATTATTTATGAAATAATGCTGATAAAAATGTTTTTACGTTTTCTTTTGTTTGTGGTTCAACAAATTTTCTTTTCACAAAATTGTCCCATGTGGATTTTTAAGATGATATTATTTGCATAGCTGCTTACATATTTTTCGGTATTAAAGCTGTCAAATTCTATATAGAAATAAGATCAAACTTCATATACATATATATAAAAAAAAAAACAAAAATCCTCTCCAAAACTTCTATTATCTTTATAAAAATACCCATAAATTCGCAAAAACAAAAAGAGTTGTATTTATTAAGTTCATTCCAAACACTTCCAAATAAAGGCAAAAATTAATGGTTTATCAAAACGACTTTCGAATAATCGAACAATTGAGTTTTTGTTGGAAAAATTCGAGATCGACTATTTGTTTTGAAAACTGTCGAGAAATCGCTTTTCTTGTTGCCAGATCGAAAAATCGATAATAGTCGGAAAAATTCGAAGAGTAGGAAAAAGTAAAAATTAGTCGGAAAAAGTCGAAATAGTCGGAAAAGACAAAAATATTCGGAAAAAGTCGAAATAGTCGGAAAAGACAAAAATATTCGGAAAAATTCAAAAATAGTCGGAAAATACGAGAAGTCGAAAAAATAGAAAATATTCAAAAATAGTTGAAAAACCCGAAAAGTCGGAAAAAGTCGAAAATAGTCGCAAAAATCTAAGTCGATAATAGTCGGAAAAAGTCGAAAATAGTAAAAAAAGTGGAAAATAGTCAGAAAAATTCAAAAAGTCGGAAAAAGTAAAAATTAAGCGGAAAAATTCAAAATAGTCGGAAAAAAACGAAAGTCGGAAGAAGTCGATAATATTCGAAAAATATTCAAAAATAGTCGGAAAATACGAGAAGTCGGACAAAGTCGAAAATAGTCGGAAAGATCGATAATAGTCGACTATTCCAAAATTTAAAAAAATCGACTGTTTAAGAGTTGAAGAAGTCGAAAAAATAAAAAAAGTCGACTTTTTATTCAAACTAAAAATTCTACTAAAATTTTTAAATACAACCTCGATAATGTGCCGATTGCCACAATTTACGTTTAAATTTTTCAAAACATTGCCTTCGCTTTATACAAATAGGGTTGTATTTGCTGATAAATAACATTCGAATGAAAAATAATAATAAAGTACAGAATATCATTGTTAAAATATTTAATAAAATCATGAAATTATAAAACGTTTTTTACAAGAAACACAATATAAAAAATAAATATCTTATTTTTTTGTAACTTGGGATCAAAAGTATATGAGCATATCTAATGTTTATTAGCCATTAAAAAAAATAAAAATGTGTGATTGATAAACAGTTACTAACTTTTTTGTATGTAAATTTACATAAGAAATAGTAACTCGTTATCAAACATACATTATTTATGGATACGACTGTAAGGAATCCTATTTAAATTTAAATAAAACTGTTACTATTTATTTATTTTATAATTTTATTACACAAAATACTAAAAATATTTTATTATTATTTTTTTTTTTATTATTAATTAGTACAATCACAATTTCATATACATACAAATAATAAAAATATATTAATTCTCGAATGATTTCATAAAAATTGCAATAATATATATAAAATAATGCATATGATTAAATACAATACAATAATATAAATGACAATGTTAAGTTAGATAAAACATTTTAGTTAATACAAGTTTTTTTGGAAGCATTTTGTGTTATTAAATGAAATGAGAAAAAAAAATTTTGCTAAAATATATTAATAAAATAAAGTACATTTTATTTAGAATGTACGAAAAAAATAAGTCTTTAAGTTAATTAACATATTTGATTGGTTTTGATTTTAAGGTGGTAACAAACAGACATGCGTATAAATATTATTAAAACAGTTTTAACTTTAAACCAGGAATACATAGAATTAATTATATAATAAATATAAATCTTTTAATGGTGACGAAATGAGAGATTGTTTTGTGCAGACATCAAACTGTTGCTGGATTTTTTAATGTAAAAACTTTTTCGAAGTCTAAATTATTTCTCGATATTTATAAATGGCCACCTTACTTATCTCACTTTTAACAATGATGAGAACTTTGTACCGAGATAAGTTGAAACTCTTATGCTGTACACCAGTTCTAAAATCCTATAACAGCATGAGTTTCTGTAGCTGAAGCCTGTTTTATATCAACATGTACCAGAAGCGAGGCCAATTCTAATTCTTCACTAAATTTATTGCGCAAAATGACACTGCGGTAGCCAGTACGTATGCAATTCAAAGGATAGCAGGCCTGAGCAATAAAATGTGTTTCGGCAAAAATGTCCTCATCTTGTATTTCGAAGCGTAATAAAGCAAAATAAGGATTACGTACAGAAAATTCACATGACTCATTCCATACCGGATTAAAACCATTCTCACATACTTTGGTACGATGTTTTATGCCCGAATCAAAAGAGGCTCCTGCAATTTCAACCACTACCAAGGGATTACTACATTTTCCAGCGCGGAATAAATGTCTAGCTGCTATAATGCGTATGGTAACAAGTTTTTCTTCCAAAGGACTAATAGTCAAAGGATTGTTGGGATCAAAACCTTCGGCTAGCATAAATTTCGGTTTTAATAGGTAACCACACTGACCGTTATCGCGAAATTTCGCTTGATTCAATTGCATGGCTTTATCGCCAGTCTGATAATTTAACGCTATCATCTGAGAGCCCACATTCCAAAAAGGCACGGGATTAAAGTTGGAGGAATCTAAACGTTGACCCTTTGGATACACACGACTAATTTGATTGCGATGATATGCCAAAAACATGGGAGTGTTTTGTTGAATAAATTGTTTTTCTGCCTTGGTTTCGGGAAAACTAGACATTTCATAAAATACCCAAGAGTGTTCACGAAATGGTACACTACGAAAATATATAATTAAATCGGACATTTCTTTAGCTACCCGGGCAGAGCGTTCTTTTTTTCTTCTCTCAGTAGCCAATTGATTGGCTATTAAGGCGGCTTCTTGTATGGCCTTAAACCATTCGTAGGCCTGTTCTTGATTGTCGAAACCCACCACGAAAGAATTCTGCATAGTTGGTGTTTGTATTTGTAGTTTTAAAAGTATGCCCGGTTCATTAGATTCAAACAGACAGGCTACAGCTCCATGAATTTCAATGGAGTCAGTACGAGAGAACTGTTCATTATTGATTTCATCATTGAAGCTGTTGTAGTCATCCGAAGAAGAATCAATAACCTGAATCAATGGAATATAAATTTAACCAATTTCGTTTTGTATAAAATACGTACCGTACTTACCTTAACATAATTAGCTGGTAAATGTCGTTGTTTCATGCCGCCGTAATCACCCTTCCACCACATGGTATTATTTCTTTGTACATTCGTTATTATGGCATGTTTAGGAAATGATAATTCATCGGGTTTATCAGCCTTGTAGCTGTATAAAGCTTTACATGTAACTGTATCTTCCAAACTGGGATCCATATAACTGGAGGCATCGCTAAAATCTCCCACACCCCCATTGCCATGATGATCCAAAGAAGCCTGACAGGCTAGTAGTTTTTGTTTCAACAATTCTTGTGTTACCGGATACATTAATTTAACATTACGATACAATGGATTACGCATGTAATGTTTAACCAAAGATACCAACGATTCAAATTGATTTGTATCGACTACAAATAAACGACCCTCTTGCATGATACGGCAATGTTTTATTTTACGATTTATGGTAAATGAAATAACAAATGCATTGGCATTTTGTACGGATGGTCGTACCAGAAATGAGCCCACATCAAGTTTAATTAAAACCTGTTCGGCTTGTTCTTTAGTTGTGTGCGGATGAAACCATTCTTGTGATTCGTGTTTTTTCGGTTGTGGCACAGGCTCCTTAAGTGTTATGGAAAATTCCGAACTGCGCAACATATTTTTACGATAGTAGACGATCAGCGAGTAAAGAGAATCGAATACAAAATTGTCAACAAGATAATATTTGGTGGCACCATTTTCATGTTTTAATTTGATGCGACAATGGTTGGGTCTGTTACGTCGCCAAAAAGATAAACTGTAGTCACCTACAAAAGTGGCAGACTCACGTACTAAAAATGTACCATCTCCTAAATGTTTGTAGGCTTCTAAAAGTTGATCAGCCTCATGACGACCTCCTAAAATAATCGATTACATATAATCATTAGTTTGAGTACGTTATGGAGATGTATTTTTTAAATGAAAGATGTATTTATTATCAACTTTCAATTTTACTGTTCAATCGTAACCCTGTACAATTGTAATCAGACAAATAAATATTAAAGTGTATAAATTATAGTCTTATCTTCATTGAACATGAATTATCTGTTTATATTTTCCATTCCTTATTTTTTTCTGTATTTGTTAAAATTTTCTCAAGTGAATTAAGGAATGTTTTACTTAAATAATAACTACCTTTCTTTATATATTACACTAGAATATAATAAGGGTGCTGCTTCGTATTTCTTTTTTTTTTTTCGTTCAACAGTTTTTATAAAATCGGAGTTTTCAGTTTTAAGTACATTTTCCCATTTTCTTTAGTTTTTATTTATTAAAGGAAATTAATTGATATGTTTTAATTAACCTCATACCTCGTTGTTTGATGATAGCGAAATTGCTGTGGGTGAACCCTGGCTATGCACTTAAGGGTTAAAACTCAAAATTGATTTTAATTCATAATATTAAACAACTAATTTGTATATAATTTTTTTCCTTACAAATCTCTGGATATTCTGATCGTAAAATTTCATTTAAAACCCGATTAATAAAAAATAAACTTACCTTCCAATTTTCCATGAAACCAATTTTCACCAAAATGCAATTCATCATTTATCATACTATCTTTTACTTTGGGCATTAGAGTGTTTGTTGAAGACACCGAAACTGCATTATCGTCATCATCACCAGCCGTTGAATTAGTGTCCTCAGTTTCCGATGAATATATCAGCTCTTGTTGGGTTAATACAAAATGATATAGATTCCAAGTTTTGTCTACAGGATCTTTGAAGTACAGTAGGCCCTCTTTTAAGATTTTACGTGTGCCATCATTGTCTTCACCCGCGGGACCAGAAATGGAAGAACGACTACCAGTGGAAGACATAAGTGTTGAAGAATTTGAAGAGTTGTTCGAAACGATATTGGAATTATCCTCATATTCAGGTAGTTTTTTGTGTTTCAATATAATTTTTTTCCGCAGCTGATATGGAGATGGCAATTGCGTTTCGGAACGATCACAACGTTGGGTTAAAAGCATATCTCCAAAGACCTCTATTAAAGCCTGGGCCATGTTACGTTGTTGTTCAAGCGAGCAATTTTGTTCTATTGATAGTATGACCGGGTATTCGGAAGTGACAAAAGCATGTTCTTTAATGGTCTTAATGACATCTTTGAATTTAATTTTTGAGGTTATTGTGTGACCATGGAATATATGTGGTTGATTGTCAGGACCATTCCAACAGTCTAGTTCTATACATCTGCAGCCCATGCGCAAAGCTCTAGCATAAGCTTCACAGGAAGACTCAGAGGAAAATTGATCTCCTGTTAAATATGTGTTGTGTGATGAAGCTATCCAATAATTGGACATAGGTTGTTTCATATCCATATAAAGCCGATCACATTGTTTATCCCACAAGTCGTTGTGTTTAGAAAATAGATAATCGAAAAATTCACTAATGCTAAAGTAAGGCTCTTGCACTTCTCTTTCTACGTCCTGTAAAAACTCACGCATAAAATTTGATACAGCGCTGTTGTCTCGAGCTATGGATTCCCGTTGTTCTTGAAGAAGAAATTTTTCAAATTCTTTTAAAGTAACTATTTCGCCATCTTTTGAATAGGCAAATTCTTTGCCCGGAAGACTGTGGAAAAGTTCTTCTAAAAAATTGGAGGGTTGTATCAATTTTCTATACAAACGAGCAAAATCATCGAAACGCAAATCATTTTTGCGTCGTACATCTTCTTCGCTGAAACAGTCCATTAACTTAGTGGTGGTCATTTTACAGCTAATACTGCTCAGGAATGTTTTAAAATCCTTAACAGTTACTTGCCCACCCTCTTTGGAAGATTGGGTACTAGAATTTTCTATGGCATAATACTCTCGTCTAAGCCAACGTTCGACCTGCAAGGGATATGAGGCTTGTATAGTGTCCTGCACCATGTAGCGTAAACCTTTAACCCAATTTTCGGCTTCTTGCTCAGACAAGGCCACCACCGAAAATGTTTTTAATTTGAAGGAGTTTCCATGCAGAACAACAAAACATTTACCCGATTCAAAACGTTTGGCTTCATCAGGACAATTGCGAAATTCTTTAGAATTTTTACCAACACGTATTTCTTTGATTTCTCTCAGCTCTAGAGAACCCTCATGTTCTATACGGGTATTAGCCGTAACTGGCGACCAAAGCAATTGACGTGTTTCTCTTACCAATATCAGGCGTCTCTGTTCAGGACGTCTTTGTTTGCTATATAATTTCGTAACAATGGTGCCTCTTTCTAACATGCAAATGATTTGTTCCATTTCCCCCAAAGTGGGTACACTCAAGGAACTAAAACAGTTCATCATTTTGTTGCAATTTTCTAGGTTTCTATCTAAAGACAATGGAATGAATGTCTTTCCTACAGGAAAATGTATGTGAATGAATTACACTGAATATTTTCTATTCAAATCAGTTGGTCTACAGCTCTTTTCTTTCTTTTATCTAGAATCTTTATCAGTATGTGTTCAAAATATGGTAATAATTTGATTTCCTGTCCAATCTGTTGATCGTTGTTGTTATTGTTATTTTTATACAAAAGTACAACAATAATTATCGTTGTTTTGGTTTGTTTTTCTTGTATTTGTTGTTGTTTTACTAGTCTATATGTTGTATATTTTTTGTTGTTGTAGCTGCTGTCTTAACGCCTTTTTTGTAGACACCATATTTTTATTGTTTATATGGTTTTTAATAAATTTGTTTTGGTTTTTCTTATTGATATTTATTTTTAAGGTATTTTTTTATAAATTAAAACATTTTTTACAAAAAAATTTAAGGCACTTTCGGTAAAAATTGTATTAAAATAAATCACTTAATACTACTAACAACAATACTCTTGTAAAATTTCCTGTTGAATGTCTTCAACCAGAGATGCCAGATACTGTTTTCACACTATTACCAAGTAAAATAAATACATCACCAAAAAACCTCAAGTTCCCAAGTTAATGTTAGATATATTTTTTTAAATGTTTGAAAATGACAATAATAATAAATTTTTAATAATTCGAAATAATTTAAAATTTTTTCTACTTCTTTCACCAAAGCAAAATTTTCTGTTTTCTAAAATATTAAAAAACCCAAAACTTGGGAAAATTTGAAGATTGGTAAGCCTGTCTGCAATAGATATTGTTTCTTCTTATGTTGCATACATTCATTACGAAATGATAACTTAACTAAATAGTTGAAAATAGAGTAGCCATGTCAATGATTACACAATATTTAATTTTTTAAATTAAATATTGTGTAATAACGATTTCATACATTTTTGCACATACGGGGTATTTCATATTATGCAAACATTATGAAATGGTAATTATTTATGGCTATTTGGTTAGTTTAATAAGGAATTTTTATGAGTTAATGGGAAGTTTTTGCTAAAAACCAATTATATTTTCTTTTTAGTAAATATTAAATAATTTAGGATTTACTTTACACATAACAGTAATAATATTACAATAAATGTATTTTTAAATATTTATTTAATTGTATATTTATCAATATATTTAATAAAAAAATCACTAAGTACTTGAGTTACACAAAAATTTGTATATAACGCGAAATCGCTAAAATTCTAATCTACATGATAATAACATTCATGAGCAAATGGGTCACAATCATCATATGGTTTTATCATCACTTCTGTGGTCTCCAAATCTTCTTTACGCAAACAGGCACATCTAAAACTATCACTACCCACTTGAAATAGTTTGCGAGGATAACCCACCCAATCACGTTCCTTACCACCGCTGTTAAGTGTACACCAAACATGAGAACCTTTTTCCTTAGACCACTCTATGTTACAATCGGGATATTTAAGTCTTAATTCTTCGCTGGCTGCCTTGGCATCTTGTGCCTGTTCTAGTAATGCTAAATATTTATGATAATATTTAGTAGGCTCTCCAAGAGCATCATAGAAGCGTCCTATCAGTTTGCCCTTATAGACATAATCACTTTCATAAAATTTTTGCCAATTGGCTAAACTTAATAGCTCTGATGGCTTCAAACTTAACACATCATCAGCTTCATCTTCTACATAGTTTTCAAATTCTCCAGTAATAAATGAAACGGATGCATCACGTCCTGCAAAAAAGCTATACGAACAACCAGGACCATAATGTTTAGCACCTTTGGATACATCATAGACTCTACCCAGTAGAGCCAAATATATTGGTTTATTATTTTCTCCGTTAAACATGGATAATTCATCTTTGGTAAATAGTTGTCCCGCTTCTGTTTGCAATAGTTTTTCAGCACTTTCAAAGTTCACGTCAACAGTTTTATCGCTAAATGTTAAAACTTGTTCTCTGAATAGTTCCAGAATTTTTGGATAATACACACCAACTAAAACTGCCACCAGTATGAGCAGAAATTGTAATTTAAAAATATGTTTTATAAATGCAATCATGATTTTTAATTGAAGATTTTTAAAGGCACTTTATTAAAATGTTTTTTTTTTTATTGTGGAAAAAACTATGAAAATAAACAAAAATGTAAACAAATAAATAAATTGTCATTTAATAAAAAAAAACACCATCAAAATGACAATATTTGTTGCTGTGTCAGCAGCTGAATAAAAAACAGAGTTGTTTTATTTATAACACTGTACGAAATTGATGGATGAAGTTATGCTGCACGATGTATTATCCGAACATTAGTTCGCACGGTTTTTGCAAGGCTTTCTACACATTCGATTTACATGTAACATCGAGAAGGAAGTGTGTAGGAAGGCAAGTACCACATTTTCTCTGCTGCGACAATTTTCAATAGAAAGTACAATTGTCAAAATCTTGGAAAACAATATAATTTCAATTGAAATTCTTTTAAATTACAAAAACAAAGTATTTTCTTTCTTTTTATTCTTCAATAACTTGACTCTTCACACTTTCTCAGGTTAAATAGAAATTATGAGACAAAGTATATCAACATTAAAAATAAATTTAGATTAAACTCGGGGAAACACGAACTAATTTTTACCAAGGTTGTTCACGTTTTCGATTGGTAAACATAAATATAAAACTATTTTGTTTTAATGAACAAAAACAGGTTTTATATGCTTCTAGGATTATTTTTAATCGGGGATTTACCTATTTATAAAGACTAAGAATTAAACAAAATTTTCACGTTTTTGAGATTTCATGTTTTATTAACGTTTTAGAATAGTCCGTGTTTAATTTTTTTTCCACATTTCTGAGTAGTTCACGCTTTCGAGTGTTCACTTTTTCGTGAGTGCACTGTAATTTGATACGATTTTACCCCCTTATTTCGTAATCAAATGAAGAGGAATGTGAAGGGTTTTACGTATTATATCTATTTCGGTTTAATTATATTAAAAAATCTTTTTTATTTTTAAATAAATTAAAAGAATAATAAATTTAAACCTTTCATAAAAAATATTTTATTTGCTTTTGGATCATTTAATAATGATTAAATAAAGTTTGAATATAGATCCTTACCGTTCTAAATAACAAATTGATGTTAAAATTCAGAACTCAGCTGTCAGCGCTATGTTGAAAATAAAGAGAAGAAAATACAAAACTGACCATTATGTAAATTGAAAACTCTGCCTTTTGAAGGCATTTACGAGTCATATTAATATTACACAAATGTAACGCACAAGTTTGTTATCGTGAGAATTTTAGTCCATTCAATTAATTTTGTACCGTTTGAAGAAATATCAGTGAAATATTAGATCAGCATCAGGGGCTCCTTTTTGATGTTTGAATTTTGGTTTATTGGGACGAGCATAGAGATTAGGTTGTGTACCACGTTGTGATTGCATTAAAGATTCTTGATAGTCTTCCTCTTCGATGCGATCGGTTATGTTAAGAGTTAAACGTTTTACCTTTTCCTTTTCTTCGCGTATTTTTTCTTCTTGTAATTTTAGATTTATGGCCAACTGAGAATCGGAGGGTGCTACAAATTGTTTAAATTGTTGTTTGCCACCCTTACCGCCACGTACCATTAAAACAAAAGGTATTGCAGCAGCATTAGAGGTTTTTGTATCACTACTGGGTGGTGGCGTTGATAGGGAGGTGGCCGCAATTGTAGAAGTCGATGATATTTGTTCATAGGATTTTTTGTTATTTCTGACCATCATTGGCACGGGTATATCTTTAGTATTCGGTTTAACTGTTTCCTTTAACCGCTCCTGGTAACTATCTTGAGCCATTTTTTCAAACATTTGCTCAAACTCCAGATCCTCCTTTGTTTTTACCACCGGTTTACAGTCATCTTCGGGCATACCCTCGTTTTCAGTCCAATCGGTAGTATTTGCTTGATTGGTACCATCTTCCGTATTTTCATCATCCTCATCATTAAAATCTTCATCACCACGTTCATCACGGGGTCTTCGATCTAGTTCCGAAGAGGTGTCATCACTGGCCTTTGAAAATAAGATAAAAGTTTTTACAAGAAATCTATTAAGAATAAAAAAGTTCACTTACTGCATCGTCAAATTCACTATCCTCTGGTATGGGATGCAAATTTGTTGAGTCTTCTGTATTTAGTTGTTCAGTTAATTCCTTTAGTTGTGGATATAATTTTTCTTTCAACTTTTTAATCGCTTCCCTAGCTTGTTCAAGATTTTTATATAATTTCAGTTTAGGTCTGACATTGGTCAAACAATCGCGATACATGTGATCCACCAATATAGGAAATAGATCATGGGTATCTTGCACTTTCGAAAATATTGGATTCGATTTTTTATACCAATAATAATGTTGGAAGAACACCAAAAAGTAATCCAATCTAAAAAGAATTTTTAAAAGGTAAAAAAAAAAAATATTGTGAAAAGATAAATTTAAAAAATTTTGAAAATTTAAAATTATTATATATTTTCAGTTATTTTGAGACAAATACTAAAAAAGTTATAAAAGCAGAAAATCAATAAATTAGATTTTTATTTAATTAATAATTATTTCAACATTCAAAGTCGAAAGTATAAAATGAACTCCTATATGTTTAAAAATTATACTTACTTTTGTTTGCTGGCCGAACTTGTAAAATATGGACCACAGGTATCCAATAAAACACAAGCTAATTTCAAACGAAACAAACTATCTGGTGGATCCAATTCTGAAATTACACCTTCTTCGGTAGAAACACCCAAGGATATAATCGAGTATAAAGTATTTAAAATATTTGTTGATTCCACTAATTTATAATTATAAAGTTCTCCCAAATACTTGGCCATAGCTATACGTCGTTGAGCTAATTTTGGTGAATGGATCTCAAGGCCAGCTCTTATATCTTCAAACACATTATCAATAACCATTGTTACAGCCTTTTCTTGATATGAACTCAGGCCAGACAATAGATCAGCTAAGCAACGTATTAGAGGAAATCGTAAAAGATAAGCCTTGGACAAACATTTAATCACATAGCTGCTAATTGTGGGATCATGCCAATTAATGCGTCTTAACATTTTAATGCAACGTTCTACATTCTGTTTATTTAATTCCTCAAATATTAAATGCCTTATATACTCATGTATAACAGGCCTTAAAACGACATCTTGTTTTACAGTCTCTGGAGGTTTTACCAAATAAAAAACATTCTCCACTTGAGCTGCATGCCTTGAGTCTAGAGCAGTGGCGGTTTTTAAACGCATCATTTGATCCAGAAATGTGTTCATAAGCCAGCGAGTATCTTTACAATTGTATAGATAAATGCCCGCAACTTCAATAAAAGCACAAGCCATTTCAATTTGATGATGTTGAAAATCTCTAAGCAGGACTTTTAAACAGCTTAAAGCATCAAATTTCTTTAATAAACCAAATTTAACCATTTCACCCATGAAGCGTACAATTTTTATTTTCGACTCAATATTCAATTGATTCTTCATGCGTATGTGCCATTTGAATTCTTTGCGTAATAACTCCGACAAATCTAAAGCCACATCAGTATTACATAGATTGACAATTGCCACAAAGCGAGACAAAAAGGGTAGAAGATCTAAACGATTTCTAAAAATATTAAGGTACAATTTAACAAGTGCTTCAGGATGTTTTCTCTGCAAATATTTACCTATGAACAGCAAATATTGATTTCGTTAATTTTTTACGATTATTTTTTGTATTATAATTCAAAAGAAATTCGATAGCTGCAGAATCTATAAGTTCTTTGTTAACACAATTATTAAGGTTCTTTAAAAATTGTGCAAACTGCTGCTTATTAGAACCTGGAGCTTGATTGCTTTGTCTTCCCACTTCCATTAAAGCATTGCCAATTTTATCGGGCAGCTTTTCAGTGGCACCCATTTCATCATTATCTGCTTGATCTTTATCATTAGGAGGATCCGATGTGGTAGAAGGTGGGTCATCTAAATCGATATCATTATCGATATCTGCATCTAATGCCTCTTCGGTCATCTCGGAGGTATCTTCTATCTGTTCGGGATCAACTTTGGGTGCCGAAAAGTTAGGTAGAAATTGTCTGAGATCTGGTAAATCTGTATAGAAACTCTTAGTCTCTTCATCACCCCAGGGATCAAGCTCTCCCAAAGCAGCATCATCCATCATATTTTCAATGACAGCTTCTGGGTTACATATTTCTGTTTCTTTAGCCAATTCGGGCAAAGGTTCATCTAATAAATCCGATAAAGTCTGAGCCGATGAGAGTAATTTATCAAAGTTTGCTTGCATAAGTTCACATTTTTCTTTTGTTTTGGTGGAAATTTCACCTGGTCAAATATAATAATAAAAATGCTAAATTCCTTAAATAATAACAAAAATATCGGGGGGTAAACTAAACTAAAAAACTGTTCAACTAATTTGAATTAACGCTTTACTGTGATTTTTACCTTTGGAAGCCATGGATTTTTTGAGATTATTTGTCATATTTTTCAATTCCGCTTGTTCGGACAACAAATGTTTGCATAAGTTTTTAAAATAATCCTTTAGTAATTTTCGTAAATTCTCTTGTTTATCGGAGGGCAAAAAATCAGACTTTGGTATTTCAGGATTATCATATTTTTCCGCTAAATTTATCATTTTCCTTGGCACTAGACCCGCGTACTCTTCACCACAATGTCGACAAAATGATAAAATTATAGAGAAATTACTGTGATCCTCTTTGTCCTGGGAAATAACATTCGTCAGGACATTGCCCAGTAAACCCAAACCTTGTTTACTATTTATCACCCCAGAGCTGACAAGCTCTGCAAAAAGTCGCAAATCTACTCTCAATTTGCTAGGATTTGAAATCTTTTCACCGGGTTTAAGAAGCAAAGTCTTTTGCCAGGCCTCAAAGAATTCATTGTCAAAATCTGCATACGTTTGATGCAACTTGGAACACAACAGAACCACTGCCGGTACATCGGTCATTTTTATTTTGGCTTCCGATAAAGCGGCACATATTTCAGATATATATTTACTTAAATTTAAGCCTTTCATATCTTTCATTAGGGCATCCAATTGAGCGGCAGTAAACTGTTTCAACTTCTTGACAAATGCCGTATTTCGTTTTAAACTCGAATCTAGTTTGGCAAAGTAGCTGTCTTCGGGTAAATCAAAATTAGTATTTTCAAAGCGTAAATGAGATTTTGCTGATATTTTAGCTTTAAGTTCGCTTAGGAAAGCATTAAGTTCTTCTCGTTCTTGACGTTCCAATTCTTCAGGATCTATGGTGGTCGCCTCATTTTCGTCTTGCCCACTTGTAGTGGCATTTATATCCGTTTCATTGCTCATTTCAACTTACACTTTTTAATGTATATTTTGCACAATTTTTTAAAGTATTAACACTATTTGGGGGAATAATTATTTTATATTTTCGTAAAATAAATGAAATGTTTTCTTTTTTCCTTCACATTTCCAGAGAACTAAGCCGATCGTCTCAAAATCGGCGGCTAGCCGCCTCCTCTTAATTTTTCAAACTGTGGCAGCCGCGGCTTTTTCCGGCTTAAACTGCTCAAAGTAAGCCGCCGATACAATCAGCTGCACCGAAGACTACAAAAAGATTTTATTTTCTGTGTTTTTGGACTTGAGAGCCATTTCGACTTAAATTTTATTTTTTCTGTCAAAATATGGTGTGCAGCCACCGCCGACAATTACGCCTCGGCTTGGTTCTATGGACATTTCCCACTTTCACATTTGACGTTTGCGAAATGTCAGCTGATACTTGAGGTAATANAGTGTTTGTTTTCTTTTGTATTGTTCATTATGACAACACTGANAGAAAGNGGAGCATTTAAAGGAGCACTTAACTTCGTGTCTAATTTAGACAAAATTATNGTGATNAAGATTTGTCTAATGTAGACTGAATTTGTCAGTATTATTTTCAGCGTTAAAAATAAATTGTCAGCTCTTAAGCTTCGAAGGCTCAAATACATAGAATACTTTCGCTTCAACTGCAACTGACTGTTGCAGTAAAATACATGAATTTATACGGAACGGAGCATGGTTTATTATGACATACGTTTTCTCCTATAATTGACAGAGATAAAAATTATCTGCAACTCAAACAAAAATTTGACGTTTGTCTTGATACAAATTTCTCTAATATAGGCTCGACGCAATGTGATCATAGATATAAATTCATATGCCATACATAAGTCGAGTATTTGTATGTACATTTATAGATTGTTTTTAAACAAAAATTTTTCACTAATATTGATGTTCTAATTTTTGCTCAATTAATAATTAAAATTCTAACACAATTAACTTTTTAAAGAACCTAACTTATTTTTATTTCCGTTGCGAAGGTCACCAAACGTTATTTGTGCCTATTTGAACGTGTTGTATCTATCTATTAATATTAATAAAAATAAATAAAATTTCGTTACCATGATTTCAATAACATTAAATCAATATTTACGAATACTCTTCTAGGAAATAGGAACAATTTAAAGTCTTGCTGGCTTAATATAAGAAATAGTCATACACTCAACCCGGAACCAATAATACGTTGTTCGTTTTTTTAGCAATAAAATTTTTTTTAAATGCTTTGTTGGGAAAATGAGGATAAATTTCTTTCACAGCGTTATCCAACATTGTATCCTAAAACAGAGACATTAAAAGATTTATTACTAAAATCAAGTGTACCAATAGTGAGTTCTATCAAGAATTGAACTAACGAACAGACAAAATCATTAGAATAATTTTAATTAAAAAGAAATAAAAAAAAAAAAAATGAAATATTTTAAAGATGTTTATATTGAAAATCGCTTATTCGATCATCGACTGGTAAAAGATGATTTAATTGATCGTTGGCCTAGTGCAAAGGGTGACCAATATGTGGAACGCAAGGATTATAGAAATTTAATGGAATCATATGTATTCATCAAACATTTGTTTTATTTGTATCATCATATTCATTCATATCATGCACTTAATAAATTTTTAAAACTCACTGTGAAAATTTAAAACGATTGTCACTATCATTTTATTTTTCTTTAATTTGAATAGAAGTATTTGTTGAAATTATATTTTTTTCTAACTAAATAAAATTTAAGTTTTTTTCTATCAAATTACCATGTCAAAATTTGAACAAACTGTTATGTATTCCCAATTGCAGCCATGGAGTACGGCTGGAGCACCACCCTGTATGGAACCCATATCTGGACCTTCAGTACCACCTCGTGTGGGAACATCCTATCAGGTTTTTTATATTTAACTAAAATTTTTTAATATATTAGAATTCCAAAAAAAAAAATTGTTTAATTAATAGACATCACATCCGCATCCATGGAGACCTACACTTAGTTACGAAATGATTGAGGTCAAAAATCTTGCTGAGCAACCTGTAACGAATCAACTGGTTAAACCACGTTTTGCTCCAGCTGGCATGACAACCGAACCCATGACATTTCCTAATTTAGTTACAGGTTTTTATCGCAATCCTCAACATGCTGCTCGGGCAGCATTATATACGCGCTACACCTCAGGAGAATGGATGAATAATAATCTATCGAAATATACAGAGTCTAATATCAATAGGTGTGCTATTTAAAAACAGATATATGGTTCCAAGAATAAATAAATGAATTTATTTACAGAAACCAATCGGAACGTTTGCGTAATGATGCTGTACGTCTAATGCGTGAAACTGATGAAAAAACTGCTCAAGGTCAGAGAGATGCTGGTCGTCGTTTGGGTGAACGTATTACAGATGTTACCTTTTGGCGTAATGAATTAAATACTGAATTGGAGAAATTAGTTTCGGAGTCTTCGGCATTTACTGAATTAAAACGAAAATGTGGCAAAGCTATGATGGATTTGGAAGCTCCTTTGCATATAGCCCAAGAATGTTTATATCATAGAGAAGGTCGTGCGGGTGTTGAAAAAGTTCATGATTGTGTGGAAAAAGCCTTGCTTTTGGAAATTGATAATTTGCGAAATGCCCGTGAAAAACTAAAAGAGTTACACGATAAGGTTTGTTAAGTGTTTGATATTTACTTATTCGCTTTCGAAAATAAGAGTTTTCTGAAACTTTTGATAAGATTACCAAACAAGCCAACGATTGTCGGGCAGCTCAACATTTATTAGAAGAAGATGTCTCGTTTAAAGAGTCCACATTAGGTATAGATTCTGTTTGCCATCAATTAAATAATTATAGCAGAGGAATTGCATATTATGGTGGCATCGAGAAATATGATCCATCTGTAAGTACTCAAGAGACGTGGGCCGAGGCAAGTAGTCAACGTGTGAGCAGGTAAGACTTTATTTAATACAATAGCTTTTTAATTAATTCTTATATCCTTTTCAGTATTATTATTATTCAATAATTTAATTAAACCTAAATCTGCCAATGCATCTTAGTTTTAATTTGCATAACATAAAATTATATACTTTAAGAAAAATTATTCTTTTTTAATTAAATTTTTATTTATCTATAAATAATATAGTTAAATATACATATATTACTTTTAGATCTCAGGCGGAGCGCTCCAAATTATCTCAACTACGTAGTGACGCTGAGACTACTGTTAATGCTATTGCCACATCTGTGTGGGATCATTGGAGCAATACAAATAATGCTTTCGATCGTCGTTCTCAAGAAATGGCAGAATCAAAAAATAAAATACAATTGCATTTACATAAAGTTCAACAAGAATTATTCGATTTAGAAAAGCATATATTTTTACTACAAAAAGCCATACAAGATAAATCGAATCCTTTGAAAGTGGCTCAAACACGTTTAGAGGCACGTAGTCATCGTGAAGGTGTAGAGTTGTGCAAGTGAGTTTATTTAAAAAAAAATTCTATAGTTTACTAAATTAATGTCAAATATTTTTAAAAGGGACTATGCTCAATTGCGTTTAGTTCAGGAGGTAGAAGATTTGAAAGATGTCGTTAACAATTTACATCATAAGCTTCAAGAAGCAGAGGCCCAACATCAAAGTTTGTTAAAAACACGTTCAACTTTGGAAGCTGATTTGCGTAATAAAGTCAATGCACTATTTATTGATCGTGAAAAATGTATGGGTTTAAGACGTTCTTTTCCCGTTAACAATATGATTAAATATTAAAAAGATTTTAGTCTTAAATAAAAATATATTATTATTTAAATGTTAATGTTACTATAGCAACCTCTATTCTAATTTAATTGATAACGTCAGACTATCTTGTCTGACCATGAAAATAAAGTATAGATTTTTAGTTTTTAGTGCAATTTTACACGAATCACATTCTAAAATTTAAAGTATCAAGAAATATTGAATCAAATTCCACAATAATCGTTACACAATTATGTTAATTTAAATTTCACTTAATAATTTTTTAAAAATAAACATTGTTATAATTTGAATAACACTATTATCATTTATTTTGCACTGTTTTACCATAATTAACAGTTGCCTGGGTTATACTGCTTTAAAATAGCAACCGTGAGTTTTGCCCTTAATTAAGTTTTTCTACTTGACATTGTTAGCTGTCAAACATTACAAAGAAAAGTGGGTAAGTTAATTAGAAGCCGGTAAAATTTTCTTTATCGCTTTAATTTTTTGCAAATATTCGTTTATAGTGTTTTAAAGTTTAATTACGTTTGTGTAATACTCATTAAATTATCAATTCTTTGCAAACAAATGTAAGTAACAGTGTTTTAGGTAAAGAAACATTAAAAACATAATCTTGCCAAATCATGGCGTTAACTGCGTTTCTTTAAGTCTTTTGAAATTATTTTTTTTTATTCTATATACATAAAGAAAATGTATCTATTATAATTAAAAAAATTATATAAATTTAAAAGCATTTGTGAATAATTAAAAAAAATTTAATTTGTGCAAAAATTATTAACAATATTTCTGTTAATGACAGACTTTGTAGTTGTTTTCGACAGAATGACGTGTACAAAGATTTTTATTTACAATTGTTTTTGGATAGGGGTCTTTGTTTTTGTAATAGTTTTTCTTTTTTTCGCAAGTAGTTGTCCCTATGCATAACGGAATGTTTATTAAATAAGTTAACTGATTTAAGATATATTTGGACAACGATTTTAAGATGAAATATAATTGTTCAATACAATTTGTTTTCTTAGTTAATAAGCCCTGTTTTGCATAATCGATTTTTTATATGAAATGAGTGATCACGACAGTTTTGTAAAAAATATAAGGGATCAACAATTTAGGAACTTTTATATGCATATTAAATTTTTCATGAGAAAGTTGATTTTTGGTAGAAAATTTGAGTAATGAGTTTTTAATGATTAAAGTTTTTACTTTAAGAAGAAAAATTGAACGACCTTTAAGAAGAAAAATAAAACGATTTTTAGAAGGAATGAAAGTCGAGATCCTATAATTTGTCATTGATGATAAATCGAACTCCCTTTTTTGAATTGAGCTATTTAATTTTTCATTTTCTTATTAAAATTACTGTTTGATTAATAATTAACAATTCTTGCGCCTTTAATGGCTTGGTGTAAAGTGTATACACTTGTCGCCGGAAGCATTTAAGTCGTGCAACATCTGAGGATATAAAGATATTGAATATTTTGCTGTCTGATTGCCAGTTAAATCTATGCAACAAACAAGTTAAAAAAGTTATTAAGAATTTTCTCAGTCAAATCATAATCATGTAATAAAGAATTCTAATTTTACTTAAAAACAAAATGTTTATTAAAAATTTAGAGTATATTTGTAAACAATCAATTTAATCTAATATTATACATAAGTATGTAATTAATTTTTGTTTATCTAAATGTAGAAATTTTTAATTATACTATATACAATTCATTTAAACATTTTGTTTTATTTTCAGTGACGCAAAAGCAAAATTGTTATTTGTGACAATGCGTTTGGTAATATTTTTATTAATATTTTGCATATTTCATTATGGTTTTGGAGTAGATCCAACAAATTTCAAAACATGTGAACAAAGCAGTTTTTGCAGGTGAGTCTCAAACAAATGATAATAATAAAAAATAGACTGTATTAAAAAAAAATCACCTATTATTTTCATCTAATAGACGTTGTCGCAAAATACAACCTGGAAATTCTAAATTTGCCTTGGTCCCTGGTTCTATGAATACCTATTCAAATGCTATAACCGCCGATTTGATTAATAAAGATAGTAAACATTTGTTTGTTTTGAAATTGGAGGCTTTAGTGGTAAGTAAAATGTACTAATTAATTTTTATAAATCTTAATAGTTTTATATATTAATTGTTTCAGAATAATAGATTCCGTATCTTAATTGATGAGAAAACTCCCCTAAAGCCTCGTTACAAAGTAGAACATGTCTTGGTAGGCGAACCTCAACCTGAAACGTAAGTTTGCATTAAAATTAATAATTTTTCTAAAAGTAAAATTAACTATTTATATTTCTTTTGTTTTAGTTTAACTGTTGAAAAAGAAGATCGTTCTGAAATTGTTTTAGTTTCTGGCTCTAATAAAGCTGTAATAGCTGCTGATCCTTTCCGAGTTGATTTCTTCGAAAATAATGTTTTAGTTGTTTCTGCCAATGCTAGAGGTTTAATGAATTTCGAACATTTACGTAATAAACCTCAAACAAATCCCGAAGAAAATCAAGAAGGTGAAGGAGAAAATAAAGAGAATCAAGTTTCAAATACTCCAGAAGATAACGATCCTGGTGCTTGGGAGGAAAACTTTAAATCACATCACGATTCGAAACCTTATGGTCCCGAAGCTGTGGCTTTAGATTTTTCATTCCCCGAGGCTGAAGTACTCTTTGGTATACCAGAGCATGCTGATAGTTTTGTATTGAAATCAACATCGGGTACAGATCCTTATCGTCTGTATAATTTGGATGTTTTTGAATATATAATTGATAGTAAAATGGCTTTGTATGGCTCTGTACCAGTATTATATGGTCATGGGTAAGTAGTAGAAAAACTTTTCAAAAAGAAAAATGTATTTTTCTATGTATTAAAATTATTTAAAATTCCTTTTTTATTGTATTTTTTTAGAGCTCAACGTACTGCTGGTGTTTATTGGCAAAATGCTGCTGAAACTTGGGTAGACATCTATACCGCCGAAACTAATGTTGTTTCATCCATTGTCAAATTTGTTTCGGGTTCTCGTAAAGTTGACCCCCCTGCAGCCCACTTCATGTCTGAATCAGGTATTATTGATGCTTTCATCTTAATGGGTCCAACACCTATGGACACTTTCAAACAATACACCTCCCTTACCGGTACTGCCAACCTACCCCAACTTTATACTTTGGCTTACCATCAATGTCGTTGGAACTACAATGATGCCAAAGATGTTGAAACTGTTTCCACTAAATTCGATGAATATGATATCCCCATGGATATCATGTGGTTGGATATTGAATATACCGATGGTAAAAAATACTTTACCTGGGATCAATTTAAATTTGCCGATCCTTTGAGTATGATTAAAAATCTTACTGATGTTGGTCGTCATTTGGTGATTATTATTGATCCTCATATTAAGCGTGATAGTGGTTATTTCTTCCACAACGATTGTACCGAAAAGGGTTATTATACTAAACTGCGTGATGGCAAAGATTATGAGGGTTGGTGTTGGCCTGGTTCAGTTAGTTATCCAGATTTCTTCCGTAAAGATGTTCGCGACTATTATGCTGAACAATATATGTTGTCGAACTTTAAGACGGTTACTTCGGATGTCATGTTCTGGAATGATATGAATGAACCTTCTGTGTTTAATGGTCCTGAAGTTACCATGCCTAAAGATTTAATTCACCATGGTGAATGGGAACATCGTGACGTACACAATTTATATGGTCACATGCATATCATGGGTACTTATGAGGGTTTGATTAAACGTGATCCCAACCAGAGACCTTTTATCTTGACGAGAGCTCATTTTGCCGGTTCTCAACGTTATGCCACTATCTGGACTGGTGACAACATGGCCGATTGGGGTCATTTGCAACATTCTATCAAAATGTGTTTGTCTGAAGCTGTTGCTGGCTTTTCATTCTGTGGTGCCGATGTTGGTGGTTTCTTCGGTAATCCCGATGCGGAACTATTTGAAAGATGGTATCAGACTGGCGCTTTTCTACCCTTCTTCCGTTCCCATGCTCACATTGATACTAAGCGTCGTGAACCTTGGCTATATCCCGAAAAGACCCGTCTAGTAATTCGTGATGCTATACGTAAGAGATATTCTTATTTGCCTTTGTGGTATACTATGTTCTATGAGCATGAAATTGATGGTAGCCCTGTTATTAGACCTATGTTGGCTCATTATCCAAAAGATAAAGATGCTTTTGCTATTGATAATCAACTATTGTTGCAAGATCGTATATTAGTTAGGCCTGTAATGCAACAAGGTGTTAACAAAGTTGATGTTTATTTCCCTGCTATTGATGATAAGAAAACTGGCGATTTATGGTATGATGTGGATACTTTACAGAAATACGATAAGGCTGGCAAAGAGACAGTACAAGTTGATGAATATAAGGTGAGTGGTGACATTTTTAATTTTAGCGTTTCTTTAAGAAGTTTTCATATTCTGAGTTTGCATGAAATGTATATTATTCGAATTTTATATCTACAACAAAAATCATGTTTTTTTAGATTCCCGTTTATCAACGTGGTGGTTCAATTGTACCCAAAAAAGAACGTATACGTCGTGCTGCTACCCTCATGAAGAACGATCCTTATACACTTGTTGTCTGCTTAGATCGTAATGGCAAAGCTGAAGGTACTCTCTATTTGGACGATGAAAAATCATTCGATTATCGTCAAGGCAAATACATCTATGTGAACTATAAGTTCGATGGTTCCAAATTAACTAATCACTTTGTAAAACCACCCAACTATGATTCAAAATCATGGATTGAACGTATAGTTCTCGCTGGTCTCGAGCGTCAACCTAAATCGGCTACCATTACAGTTGATGGTGTAACACAACAACTAGAAGTTTTACCATTCGAAAAGGGTTATGCTGTACGTAAACCAGCTGTAGCTATATACAAAGATTTTGAAATTAAACTTAATTATTAGAACTAATTTAAAATGTATTTTAATGTTTGTCACTATTAAAAGCAAACACAATTTTATGTAATGTAGTAATTTAAATCTAAATTTTGTTTTAAAAACATAATAACAATTTTACTCAATTCCATTTTAGTTTTTGTCTAAAAAATTATAATTATTTTCCTTTTTAATTTGTATTTTTAATTTTCATTGCCTACACGATTACTCCCATAAATCTCTCTTTAAGGAGGCAGCAGAATTTACAATTTGTAGCTAAAATAAAATGAAACATTATAAAAAAAGACATAAACAATCAACAAGTGTTTTACTTTCCAATAAATATTTTATGTTTTATTTTTGTTTACATCAGCGCTTCTTGGAATTTCTCCATTTAACAGAAACCGCAGACTCATAATCAAGCACCACCTACACTGGAAATACTGTTGTAACATTGTTGCTTTTTTATTGGCAACGTTTGGCTTCTTTTATATTATTTATGAAAATTGTGGGTGATTTTTCGTAAACTACTTTTGTGTTTCATGTTATGAGTTATTAAGGGCTACGACTTGCGCACTTGTTATTGCAACAAAAGAAAATTAAAGTTTATCAAAAGTTATTATATTTGTTACAATGTTTAGAATAATGTTTTAGTTAAATTTAGCTGCTTAAGAAAGAGGTAGGCTATTATGGAAAAATAAAAATGTAAGAATTTTTCAGTTTTTCTTAACAAGATCAATATTTGAATGAGCCTCTGTTTTTTTAATGTATGTTTATGATTTTTTTGCAACAAAATCTATTTTAGGTTGTATATATAAGTTATCGCAAATCGTGGTCTTTTTCAATGTTATTAACTGATTAAGATTAATTTTTGTTTTGCTTTTTTCATAAGATTTTTGATTGGAAATATTAGTGATCACAAATCAAACCCCATTTTTGTAATATAGGTCCTATTAATCGCGATATTAATGTTTTAGGACTTTTTAGTTTTTCTTAAGAAAGTCGATTGTTGGTGGGAAATGTAAATGATCACAAATACAGACTTTCCTTTAATTCGAGGTTTGTTTGTTGATATTAATGATTTAAGATTTTTTGAATTTTGAAATGAAAATTGATATTCGGTAGAAGATGAGAATGACCACAAATCTATGACCTTATTTATGTTATAGATTTATATACAGAAATATTAATTATTTAAGACTTTTAGAATTTTTTATTAGAAAAACTAGAAATAAACTAGTTGTGTATGAGCATAAAATTTCGGGAAGTGTATAAGTCCTCTTCCCGAATTATAGATTTGGCCAATCATAGACTAAGACTTTTACTAAATGAAAATAAAATATACAGAACAATGCGTTAATGCTAACATTTCTGCATTTACAGCGGTTCCCGGAAGTGGATTTATAAGGGAGAAATGGGAAATTATGGACCTTTTCTCATAAAATTTGGCAAAGTGGTTTCTACTTATATAAAACTTAATAAAAAAAAGTATGTATTTAATAGTTTCATTTTACTAACCCGGCGTTGCGCGGGTTTTATTGAATAATAATATAAAATAAAATTAATTTCTTTTATGAAAAATTCTTCTACAGTAAAGGTTGTTCAATATGACATGGATTCCGTTTTGACATGGAATCACTGACTTTCAAATTCTTTAAAAATATAATAAACCATCATATGACCGAAAAAGTACCACTAATTAATTTTCATTAACTTAGGACTATGTATCTAAATTAAAAATTATAGAAATTTCAAAAAGTACCATCAGAACAAAAAGGTACCATAA
>MINK01172280.1:3193-25615 GCA_001735545.1 Phormia regina
TTCAACGTAAAACTAATTTGTTCCCCAAAACACTCGTTTTCCACCACAAAACTAGTTATTCACCAAAACTCTAACTCTTCAACGTAAAACTATTTCTTCCCCAAAAAACTCGTTTTCCACCTCAAAACTAGTTATTTACCACAAAACTAGTTATTCACCACAAAACTCTTGCTCCTCTCCGTAAAACTATTTCTTCCCCAAAACACTAGTATTTCACCACAAAACTAGTTATTTACCAAAAAAAGTAGATGTTCCCCCCAAAACTGGTATTCTCGTAAAAGCAAGTTTTTCTCAAGATTTTCTTGTAAAAAAGTTTTTATCCAAAAAACGTTTTTTACCTTAAAACTAGTTTTTCACTAAAAACAAGTTTTTTTATCTTAAAACTAATTTTTATATAAAACAAGTATTTCGAATTAAAACAAGTCTTTCACTTCAATACAATTTTTCATTTCAAAACTAGTTTTACACCACAAATGTGGTTTTCACCTTGAAACTATTTTTTCACCTCTCAACTGGTTTTTCACCAAAACTCTAGCTCTTCACCGTAAAGTTATTTCTTGCCCAAAGTTCTCGTTTTTCACCACAAATCTGGTTTTCTCGTAAAAGCAAGTTTTTCTCAAAAAACAGTTTTTTTTTTTTTTTTGTAAAAAAGTTTTTCTCCAAAAAACGTTTTTGACCTTAAAACTAGTTTTTCACTAAAAGCTAGTATTTTATCTTAAAACTATTTTTTAAATAAAACAATTTTTTCGAATTAAAACAATTGTTTCACATCAATACAATTTTTCATTTCAAAACTAGTTTTACATCACAAAACTGGTTTCCAACTCAAAACTATTTTTTCACCTCTCAACTAGTTTTTTACCACAAAACAGGTTTTTTACATGTTTTTCAATTGTGAAACTGTTTTTTAACTCTAAACAAATTTTTTAATTCTAAACAAGTTTTTCACCTCTAATCACAAAACAATTTTTTCACCATTAAAAAAGTTTTTCAGTTTTTTCACCTCTAAACTAGTTTTTCGCCACAAAACAGGTTTTTCACTTCTATACATGTTTTTCAATTGTGAAAGTGTTTTTGAACTCTAAACATGTTTTTCACCTCTAATTTAATTATTCACACACAATACTATTTTCTCACCACAAAACAAGTTTTTTAGCTCTAAACATGTTTTTCACCACTAAACAAGTTTATTACTTCTTAACATCTTTTTCACCACTAAACAAGTTTATTACTTCTTAACATGTTTTTACATCTAAACAAGTTTTTCAAATCTAGACAAGTTTTTCAGCTTAGTGTTGAAAAACTTGTCTAGATTTGAAAAACCACAAAACTAGTTTTTCCCTCTAAAGAAGTTTTTCAACTCTAAACAAGTTTTTCACCTGAAATTTTTTAATGTCTAAACAAGTTTCTCACTTTTAAACATGTGAAACTAGGTGGGATGAAACTAGTTTTTCACCTCTAAACAAGTTTTTCATCATTAAACAAGATTTTCAACTCAAAACAAGGTTTTCACCATAAAAAATGTTTTTCATCTTAAAACTTCTTTTAACTAGTTTTTACCACACGAATATGTTTTTCACCACAAAACCTGATTTTCCACCAAACTTCGTGTATTTTTTTTGGTGTAGGTTATATAAATTTCATTTCGGCCGATTAAAAAACATTTTTTTGCTTTTTTTATTTTTTGCTTTTTTGCATTCTCTATAATAAAGTTTCATTGTTATTGTAGTTGCTGTTGTTGCTGTCGATATTGCAAGTGATGGGTTTTATTAAAAGTTTTTTTTTTTATTATTATTGTCTTACTTTTCTTTTAATCTTTTTAAACTATATATAATTAAAATTTAATTAAGCAATAATTGATAAATATTATCGATAAAAGAAAGTAATTAAAACAAAAAAGAACAGTTTTTTAATGTTTAGGAGTAAATTGCCTGTCATCTAAAATAAATTGAAGGTAAAGGGTTTAACAAAAAATTTACTAAAAAGTGTTTTTCCTTTAACACATATTAAAATACTGAATTTTTAAATTTAAAATGATTTTTTAATTTAAAATTTTAACCCTTTAAAAGTGTTTTTTAAATTAAGTTCTTTAACATTTTCAATAACAATCTTTGACGTTATGGCCATAATAGATAATTGAGTATTTGAAAACAAAAACTATTGAAAATAATAGAGAAAACAAAAAAAAGAAAAAAAACTTACCTCATCTATAGCACTAGCAGTTACTATTAATAATCCAAATAGTACAGCAGTCCATAGCCATTTATTAAGGCCATAAAAGGATGATAATGACGACGACAACGATGTTGTTGATAATGATGATGATGATGATGTACCGTTATGGTATTGTATTTGACAACGTTGTGGACGATGACATTTGGTCATCATTTTAGTAGTGTTGTTTGTTGACGATGATGTAGTAACAGCAGTTGTAGTTGACAACATATTTGTTTTCTTTTGTTGTTGTTATTTTTGTGGTGATTATTGTTGTTAATGATAAAGAATAGCAATTTTGTATAATAATTTTTAAAATTGATATTTAAATTTTATAAATAAATTTATATTATTTACTATATATTTTTTTATTAAAGATAAATGATCTTTATGCGTTTAATTTTTATTATTATTATTTTTTTTAATTTGCTAATGTTGCTCACACACACAAACACTTTTTAATAAAGAATTATGGTTAAATGACTTTTAATTATTATTAACACTTTAGGGTTGATATTTTTTTCTTATAATTTTAATTATTTTGCTTTTAATACAAAATAAACGGTAGGATATTTAGCTGTAAAGAGAAGAGAGAAAGAAAGAATTAAATTAATAATTTAAAAACTATTTTTAATTTTGTTAATAATAATATTAAAAAATATGAAAAAGACTTCAAGGATCTTAAATTGTTTAATATTCGTAACTGTTGAAATAAATTTTTGAAAAAAAAAAATGGATTTTTGAATAAAAAAAATTTATTTTTTAATAATTTTTTTTTTTTAATAAAAATAGATTTTTTAATAAAAAAAATGGTTTTTTAATAAAAAATGTTTTTTTAATAAAAAATGTTTTTTTAATATTTTTTTTTTAATAAATAATGTTTTTTAATAAGAAAACTAGATTTTTTAATAAAAAATAGATTCAAAAAAATTTTTAATAAAAAAAATAAATATTAGTACTAATGTCTCGAAAAAAAATTCAATAAAAATTCCAAAATTGAGTTTATGATATTTTTGAGAATTTTTTGAAAAAATACAATATTGAACATAAAATGAGATCCAGCGTTACCGTTGAGAATTTTCAAAAAGTGTCCAAAAAAGGGGATCTCAAAATAAAAAGTCGCCAAAAAGGGGATTTTTTGAAAAAAGTGGCCAACTGTTTTTAAACCTAAAAACTCCTTAAAATTGGTTTATTTGATAACAACAAAAACCAAAATTTTGTATTTTAAGAAAAACAACAAGAGTCAGTTTTATTAATAACAATATAAATTATAATAATTTTAAAACCCAGACAAAAAATAGAACTGAAGTTATGATTGTAACATTGTGTTGTCATTGGAAGGAAGTATTTAGTGGTGAAAAAGAGTTGCATAATTTATTTTTTCAACACATGGTTGTCATTGGTAGGATGTTATGCTTTTATAATTCATGTTCATTGCTTTTGAAGCACTTTCTTTAAAATTTGCCTATTAAATAATAACAAGAAAAAAGGCCTTAAAATTTGTAAAATATAATTTTTTTTAGAAATAATTACCATTTTTTCCTGCTAAAAATTCATTTATTTTCACTTTTTTGGAAGTAATTATTGAGAGTTTCCAAAAAAAGTTTAATATATACAATATCTTTTACTATTTTTCGTAAGAACTTCATTGTTTTTTGCCGGGAATTTTTATTATGGCAAAAAATATCAAATGGAGAACAATGACAAACCTACGTTAAATTCATGGGAATGATTCGAATTCTTTAGTTTAGTCTGTTAGACAAACTATTGATAATTTTAGTCAAAATATAAATAAGAATATAAATATTCATCTAATCTTTTTTTTATTTTTTCAATCTAGTCCAAAAGCTTTTGGCATATGATGAATTTATTTGATAAAATTAATATAGAATGGGTCGATATATATTAAACAAATTGGTTTCTCGTCATTTAACACATAGTCTCAAAAAGTCGCCATTTAAAAAAGGGGGTAAAAATAGTGGCCAAGTAGTTGAAAAAGGGGCAACGGTAACACTGATGAGATCTGTTATTTGCTCTTAATTTTTCTATATATGTAAGTACGATAGCGGTAGCGGAGCACTCCAAGCATAATTTCGTATGTATAAATTCTGTTATTTTTTTACAAATTTGATTTAATATTTTTAATATTTAATCTGAATAAAATTATTTAATAATTCAAGTTTTGTAATAAATAAAAAATATACTCTGAGAGGGAAAAGTGCTATTTTAAATTTATTTTAATAACCAATAATATTTTAAAATCCATCTCTGGTACAAACTATTAAGAAAATAAAATCCAAATAAAATAATGAATTTATAAGATTTCTGAGAATTTTTTTAAATCCAAAAAATTTATCATAAATGTGTTCTGTGAGGGATTTTAGCCAAAGTAACAAAAATAACGGTATTATGCAATGCATCTATATGGGATATATGTATGGATAAGGGTTAACTATAAATTATCCGAATTCCACAATTGAGTTTGTGAGATCAAAAAGAAAATAATTTAAAAATGTTACCTGAAATATATAATTATATAAAATTTTCGAAAGCCTTGGTCCCTGGATCCATAAAAAGATCTGAAACTACTGGTTTTATAATAGGATCAGTCACAAAACTGCTTTGACTACTTCACTGCTTTAAAAAATCTTGTCCCTACAAAAAAAAAGTTGTGACTTTAAGTGACAAATACTCAAGTTACTATAATTAAAAGTCTGAGAGTTAGTGTAACACACCTTAGCTATTATAATACCAATGACCAGAGTAGATAAAAAACTGACTCTACCTCTACTATATCATTACAACGAAAAATCCAATTTATACGTCTGAATCCCTAAAACATAGTGCCCAATATTTAACGTCACTAACAATCCCACTTACGGTCTGGTGTACGTATATAGTGAGCTATTTCGGTGTCCATCAGAAGTGGGGAAGAAAGCCCATGCAATCCAACATGTGGACTCATTCCACGATAGGAAAGTCTACAAGATGATCAATTAATAATAACATTTGAAAATCTCGCATTGAGAGATTCCCGGAATTTAGTTGCTAAGAAAGTAGTCGTATAGGCATCTGCTATGTAACTAATGTTAGCTTTGCTGTCAATAAAAACCTAGATATCTCCCGATATCTTATAATATTTTACCCAGTTCTTAGCCCTTTTTGTGGCGTATATTTTCCCTTGGAGTAGACTGAACGTGCCAGTAAAGCTGTCGAAGCCACGAATCAGACAACTTTTTTGCTATAGTTCAACTCAGTGTTCATCGTTATAAGCCCTCAGAGCCCCTAAAGATGGAAGAATGAGAGTCGAAGTCTTAAGTTTGGGGATAACAACATAGAATTGTGGAATACTATAATCAGTTATTACGTTTATACGAGCGATTATTGCAAATAAATAATTCACTGTTTATACGCAAATTGGAAAAGAAATATATTTNNTTACGTTTATACGCACTATTATTGCAAATAAAACTAACTTACAAATAAATCACTGTTTATACGCAAATTCGAAAAGAAATATATTTCCTTATTTGTCGTGCCAGATGGGATAAATAAAACTTTTATCATCTATAATGCTATGAACGTAAAAGGAAGTGGCAACGCTATACGTTTTATTTGCAATTAGCTTCACAAATCACGATTATGTTTCGTGAGTTACTAACTTACGAACTCACTGTTAAACAGCAAAATTTATATATCGCAAATGGTGCGTATAAACGCAGTAATGTCACATTTTTTATACACAAAATTTTGTTATAGAAATATTTTTAAAAATTGTTTATAAAACAAAAATTTTTCATAAAATTAAAAGAAAATGTTCTTATCAAATTTATATAAACAAAAATTATCTTTAAAAAGAACGTTCTATAAAAGGAAAACAATAAATATTTAAATAATAGATTTCAACAAATACCCCACATCTGGTAACACTTTATGGCAGCCTTTTTTAATTTCAATTTCTTTTTTAAGAATTTTATTAGAAATTTTTAAAAATCATGCTCAGAATTCTAATTAGCCGTTGATTTTATATATTTGAAATTATTTTGCTAAAAAGGCAAAAATAAATAATGTTTTTATGATTCTTTTTAAATACTTTTCAAATTATTTTTAAAAATTATATTTATAGTAATAACTCTAGGCATTGAAATATAATGAAATATTAAAAGTTACTTAGCCCGGGTTCACACACAGCAATTTTTCTTGACGCAATTCTGCGTTTATAGGAGGAGAGAGAGGAGAAAATACTTTTACAGAATAGCGACAAGAAAATTTGCTGTGTGTGAACCCCGTTTTATTGATTTGTATTTAAAAAGTTAATTTTTTTAAATACAGTGCACTCGCGAAAATGTGAACAACTCTGAAGTGTGAAATTTTTGTTTACAGAGACTATTCTAAAACGTGGATAAAACATAAAACATGATGTTTATAAATAGAGAAATGTACGAATGTCGTTTTTGGTCGTTAAAACAAAAATGGTTTAAACTTATGTTTACCAATCGAAAACGTGAACAGTTCTGAAAACTTAAGCAACCTTGATAAATATTATATCATGTTTCCGCGAGGCTGTAATTAAAAATCACAGTTTATGACTTATATGTTTAAAGAAAATTAATAAACATGGAAAAATTTAACAATAAAAATATGGCATTGGTTGCAGAATTTTAATTAAAATTAATCTAATTACTAAGTAATACCTTTACGTTTGTAATAATAAAAGTAATTTATTTCATTATTTTTATAATTTCATTAAATTTTATTTTAAATTTTAAACTATTGCCTAAAAACTCCCTCATGTTTATTTATTTACTTAATTTTTCTTTTCAAATACAATCTGGTAACTCCATTTTAACACCATCTACTCTTTTATTTTTGTCATTCTCATTTTAACTCAATCAGTATTTTAATAGGAAAAGAAACAAAAAAAACAAAAACAATAACTTTAACAGTCAATACTAAAAACGAACTTAGCATTTACAAAATATAATTAATATTGTTTTTGTTGTTGCTATTTAATGTTGTCTTCATTATTATAATAATGACAAAGTAAAAGAAAAACAACAACACATACACACAAACACTCATTTAACTAGACACTAAACTACAAAGAGAACAAATAGATGAGCACATAAAATAAGAAGAAGAAAAATAAAACAAAACTGTTAATAATGATAATAATGTTATTTGGTATATACGCATGTGTTTGTTTGTATGTTTGTAACTGAACAAAACGAGTTAAAAACAACAATAATAAGGGGGGATATAGAAAATAAATAACAATAAATTAAACTATGGAGAAAAAATATACAAAAAAGGCAAAGTAAATTTGTGAAACCAAAAAAAAAAAAGAAAAAAACTAAAACGTCCGTATATTTTAATAAGAAATAAAGTTTTTTTAATAAGTATAAAATTAATTTAAAAAATATATACACAAACACTGTAATTTAAATTTTTGCTTTACCTTTTAATTTAATTTTTATAATAGTTAGAGGTTGTTTTTATAAGTTATTCACAAATTCGTTTCTTTTTTTTATAAATTTTTTCTATATTTGGTTTAATAATTTTCGTTTTGATTTTTTTGTTTTCTTATAGAGATTTATATTAAATCATCGAATTATTTTCTAGTTGCGGCAAAAAAAAACACTTACGAACAAAATTTAATTATTTTGTCGGTCGGCACACAACGCGTCAAGAGATTTATTATATTCGAAACGTAAAACGAAAGTCGCAAAAAAAGAACTGGTGTTTTTTTTGTTGCTTTTGTTAGTATGTAGTTTAAATTATGTTTTATTAAATTTTATTACAAAACACGACCGGTATTTTGCTTCACATTAAACAATAATACTTTTTTCTTATATCTTTTACTACACCAAAAACAATTTTTGTTGTTTTACTTTTTGTCCCGTGTTTACATCGATTTTCAAAAAAAAAGGGTACAGCCGAGTTAAATACACACGCACACACACTGTATTGGACAAAAAAAATAATACACTTTATGCGTGTGAGTATTCTTTTTTTTTACTCTTCTTTTTCTATACACATAAACATTCACACACAAACTTTGGTTTCTTTTTCTTTTAAGGCTCCACTTTTTTTTAAATTTTGTTTCCTTAAAAAAAACGCTTTAAATTAATAATTGATTTATTTATTTAATTATACAACACTTTTTGTTAATATTTTCTTTATATTTAAGAAAAATAAATTGTAATTTAAAGCCTGTATTCAAAATATGAAAAATTACGGTATAGCTAAAATTTTGTGTGGGTATTCCGCTTTATGTATGTATTACACTGTTGTTTCTTCTTTTTTACAATTATTTTTAATTTTTTTTATTCACAACGAGACAAACGTTTGACGTTCTTCCGTTAAACGTTAACTAACGATCCGTACAACTCAACTTGTTCGCAAGCACTCACTCATCTTATTTGCCGTAAATTCTGTTTTTTGTATTCTATTTGGGGGTTCTGTTGAGTTGTTGTTGTTTTCATTGTAGTTGTTTTGCATTGTCTTCTTTGTTTACATGTTTCATCGTAATGTATGTCTGTTTCTCCAGTTAATTTCAACTCATTTGGTTTGTATTTGTGGATACTGGAATTATGAGTGGTTTTTTGTTTTGTTTTGTTTTTTATTCTAGTAAGAGAAAATTTCTCTTGTTAAAGTGGTATATGTTTAAAAGAGTGTATTGTGAGAGGAGTTTGAAGTGTAAATAAAATTGCCAGATTTACAAAATATGTAGAGAATTAACTATTATTTTAATAATTTAATGATTATAAAGACTATTATTATCGTTATTAAAAATGTCAGAAGTGCCGAAAAAGGCATAATAGAAGTTTATTTTTTATATAAGAAATTTTCGGTTTCTATAATTTCTTTTATTGAAAATTTTCAATAACAATTTTTTTAAAGAATTTTTTGTTTATATAGAATATATTTGATAAATTCTGTGTAATAGAAAATTTTCGAAAAGTTTTCGACAAATTCTGTTTTATATAGAAAATAGTCGATAAATTATGTTTATATAGAAAATATTCGACAAATTCTGTTTTATAGAAAATTTTCGATATATTCTGTTTTGTAGAAAATTTTTGATAAGTTCTCGACAAATTCTGTTTTATATAGAAAATAGTCGATAAATTCTGTTTTATATAGAAAATAATCGATAAATTTTTTTATAGAAGATATTCGATAAATTCTGTTTCATAGAAAAATTTCAATAAATTCTGTTTTATATAGAAAATTTTCGATAAGTTTTCGACGAATTCTGTTTTATATAGAAACTTTTCGATAAATTCTGTTTTATATAGAAAATAATCGATAACTTTTGTTTTATAGAAAATTTTCGATAATATCTGTGTTATAGAAAATTTTCTATAAGTTTTCGATAATTTCTGTTTTATATAGAAAATATTCAATAAATTCTGTTTTGTAGAAAATTTTCAACAAAATTCATATATATCATTGAAAAGGAAAAGTACTTTTAAAAGGCATTTAAATAATTAAGATCCGACAATTATTAATAAAGATATTAAGGAAAATATATACAAGATTTGAAGGGGTATAACTTGTAAACCGAAGAAAGAGAGAGCAAAAACTTTTATACCACTATAATCACAAGTAAAACTGCTATAGAATCACTATCAAAATTGTTAAAAAAAATCAACTGTCATTATTTAAGCCATCAATTTTAATAATTTTTCATTTTATAGAAAATTTTAAATAAATTTATTTTTTCCAAAATAACATTTATTTTTCGATGAAATATTGTGTTTAAACTCATTACATTTCTTTCTCTGTAGATATGAGGAAGCATAGTGGAGGTAAATAAGCTCTTTGTTTACCATAGAGATGTCAAATTATTAATCAGTTATACGAACTTTGTAAACAAATAACCATAAAACACACCACTAGCAAAAGAAAAATGTAAACATTAAAGAATTGCAAACAAAACAAATAATTTTCAATAATAAGAAGAAAAAAAAAACAAAAATTTACTTTTGAAATAATTAAAATGGATTTAAATGAAAAAGTTGAACAGTTAGTGCGTATAACAACAGCGTTAAAAAATGAAGTTGACGAATTAAAAGGCAATGATTTAAATTCACAACTCGCGGAACTGGAAAGGGAAAAGGAAGCATTAAAAAATGATATTATTGATTTAAGGCGTAAGAAAATTTATTAATTTTTTGTACATAAAATATTTAATATGATAATGTTTTAATATATATTTTTTTTACAATAAAGATGCTTTAATGGAACAAAATGAAAAGATTTTATCATTAATCAGAGATCAAAATGAAAAATTAGTAGAAACCATAGAGGCAGAGAAGTTGACACCGCGTTTAATGTTTAATAAAAACATATCAGATCATGTTAAAAAATTTCCCATTAAAACCATTAAAGAATTAGATGAATTGGAAGCCTATATAAATGATGATAATATGAATGAATTGGCAAGTAGAAGATTAGATTTTTAAAAACATAAACAATCATTTTTCAAACTGCCTTTTCCAGGTGGCTGTTGTTCAACAATTACTTACACCCCGTGGTATAGTAAAAAATATTGAATCTATTTTGTCAATGGAATGCATTGTCGAATGTAATGTAGATGGCATACATTATAAAAAACGTTTATTAAATTATAACAAATTTATGGATTTACTTTTTCGTAATATAAACTTTTTTTTTGTAAGAAATTTACCTTATTTTATAAAATGATGAATATTTATTTTTCAGAAGCTGCTTATTATGATGGTTATAATCAGAAAACATTTTTGGATGAAGTTCGTCGTGGTTTGAAATTAGTTAAAAATCGCCATAATAAAAATACATTTCGCAGTCGTCAATTACAGCGCCTGGAACAAGCTTATGAAGCAGAAGAGGAAGCTGATATGGAAGATATACAAGGTGTGGAAATTTTACCGGAAGATTTAATAAAAAGAGAAGAAATATTTTGTGATTAAAAATATTTCTTTTAATTTAAATTTAATTTTAATTTAAAAGTTAAGTTAAATTTCAAATTTTTTTATTAAACTAGATTAATATGATTAATTTATCAAAGATATTTTTGATATTTTTTTCATAGATAACATCGATTTTGTTAAAAAAAAATCGAATTTTTGTAAGAAAACTATTAATTAATGTTAGATTTTTTAATAATGGTAATTTTTTATGTACCAATATCAAAAATGGTAATTTTGTTGATATGAAATTAATGTAATATGTTTATGAAAACTATACTTTTTATGCACAAATTATTATTAAGATTTAAAAAATGTAACAATTTAAAGAATATTCAATAGTTTTTAAGTAAGGTATTATGTTTAAAAATAATGTACTTAAAAGTTTTCACTATTAAATCTTTTCTTTCAAAATAACCTTGAAGATTTATAAAGAAAATAATGATTTCCAAAAATGGTACAGATTTTTTCAAATTTTCTAAAATAAATAAAAAGAATACCCCAATTTTGAAAAAAGCTAAGTTTGAAAAGGTTGTAATAAAATTTAAAAGAGTTATAAACAAATTAAAACTTAAATTTTGTTTAGAAAATCCTGTACTATTTATTTAAAAGAAAACCAAAATCTTTATGAAATTTCTTTTTATTTCATTGCAAACTTAACATAAATTCGAATAATTTCTTACTATCTATTTATGCAACTATTTACATTTTAATACAAATTATTGTTAATACAAATGTAGACATTAATATAAATTAAATTATAAATTCTGCGAGGTTTACATCAATGCAACAGATATTCAAAATATAATATAAAAAAAAAACTAATCAAAATAAATTTCTTCCGTTTTTACTATAAAATTCGATTCACCACTTTCTTCTTGTTCCTGTTCTGCTAGTTCCTTTTCTTCACGTTGTTGTTGTTTTTGCCTAGCACGACATTTGTTTTTGTGACAACGATTTTTCACCACTCGCAAAGAACGTCTTAAGTCATCTAAAAACATTTTGGAGGAATAATCATCATCCTTGCGATTGGCCACTAAAGAAAAAAAACAAATCAATAAAATTAAATAGCAAATGTTATAAAATATTAAATACTTACAATATAAAACATCTATAGTTTTGGGAAAATTTAATAATCTAGTTTTATTATGATGACCATCAACATTAGATTCCATAATAATATTATCTGACAAAACATTAACTACATTTTTCATTAGGCCCTGGGGTGAAAGCAAACTTTGAATAATATTAATCTGTTTGAAAAGATATAAACGAAAAACATTTTAATTTGAAAATCATATGTTAAGTTCATAAAATTATTTTTTCTCTCACTCACTATATGCGTTTTATTCTCTTCATTTATTTCCGTTTCAAATCTTTTCAAATCTTCTATATCATCCAAAGGAAAACGTCTAGAAAATTCAGGTCCTTTTTTACAATTACGAATTTGAGATTTCTCTGCTTCTATAGTTTCATCCAACATATCCGTTTGTTGAGATAATAAACTTATAATTAATTCATTTTGTTGCATTAGTGTCTCTGCAATATCAAAGACCGAACATAATTATTTTATATTGTATATAAAAAATAAAATTTAGCTGTTACCTTTTAAATCTTTGACTTCTTTGCGTAAATTGTAAGTTTCCTTTTTCAGTTTATCAATTCTTTCATTAACACTACACATAATTTAAAATTTATATTATTATTTTCCTTATTTGTTTTGCTTTGTTTTATGTATACTAAAAACTTGTTCTGTTTTCTTTCTGCCTGTCAGCATGAAATGTCTCACAATGGGGAATACATTATTTGACAGCTGATATGTACATGTCAGTAGTCATGTAAGGAGAAAAGAGATAGATGATGAATTGGTCAGCAGGTTGTTTTAGGTGATTTTATCATCTCTAGAAACAATCGGTATTTAGTTATTTTTATACACTTAAAGAAAAATGAATTAATAAAAATATTTAGATTTTACCTTAAGTTTGTTAATATTTCCTTTTTTTTAAATTGGAATAATATCGTTCAGTGTCATTGGGCTTTCAGAAAATTTAAAAATATATACAATTTTTAAACAGATATATTTTTTAATTTACCAATAATAAAATAAGCTAGACGTAGGGATTTATAATAATCAAATATCTATCTATATTTATATCCCTATCTCAACTCCGATTTGTTTAATTTTTTCTGTTCTTTTATCGGTGAAAATAACGATGTACAAATTTTTGAACTCAATCAAATAATATATTTATTTACATCCAAATAATGTGTGTTTGATAAAGGTTTACTAATTTTTTGTATGCAAATTTCTAAAAGAAAAAGTTAGTAAACCTTTATCAAGCATACATTATATATATTTTAATACGACTGTTAATTATTTATTAATAAAGATTAACAAACCCCCATCACTAATTTGCTCAATGTAAACAAATAAATTTGCCATCTCTAACAAACAGAAAGGTAAACAAAACGGAATTGATGCTTTATTAAATGACTTTTCATACAAAACATCATTAATTATAAATATTATAAAAAATAATACAAAATAACAAAAAAACGATAAATAAAATTAAAAAAAAATATAATTTAAACCATAACATGGATATAAATGCAAAAGTTGAAGAATTAGTTAAAATAACAACAGCTTTAAAAAATGAAGTAAACGAGTTGAAGGGCAAAGATACCAGCACCCGTTTAGATGAATTGGAACTGGAAAAAGAGGCTTTAAAAGATGATATTTTGGATTTGAGACGTAAAATTAAATTTGGAAAGTAAACATTTATCGAAAACAAACTAATTTTTTTTTTTTTTAATTTTAATTAATACAGATGCTTTAACACAACAAAATGAAAAGATTTTGTCTTTATTAAGAAAACAAAATGATAAATTGGTAGAAACCATAGAGGCAGATAAGCTAGCGCCACAACTGGTGTTTAGTAGGAAAATATCTAAATATTCCAAATTATTTCCTATTAAATCTCTTAAGGAATTAGATGAACTGGAAGAGTTAATCAATGATAAAAATGTTAATGAACTGGTGAGAGAGAACTTTATCTACTTTTTTATAATAATTTTAAAACTGAAATGTTTTTCTTTAAGACTGCTGTAGTCCAACAATTATTGGCCCCACATGGTATTATTAAAAATATTGTAGCAGTCATGTCGGTGGATTGTATAATGGAGTGTAATGTTGATGGTCATCACAATAAGAGACGTTTATTAAATAGTCAAAAATTTATGGATTTACTATTTCGTAAGTGTACACAACTACTTTTATTTTTTGTTAATGAATTGCACTTCATTATTTTTAAATTTTAGAAGCTGCTTATTATGATGGCTACAGTCAGAAATCTTTTTTGGAACATATACGTCGTGGTTTTAAAATGGTTAAAAATCGCCATAATAAAAATTTATGCCGTCATAGACAAATTCAACGTCAACAACAGGAACAAGCTGAAGCTCTTTTACAGGAATCAGAGGAAATAGATATATTGCCCGATGGTTATATAAAACAAGAATACGAATCGTGTTCAGATTAGAGTTACTTTTTTGTTTTATATAGATTTATTAGAGTTTTTATTTTAGATGTTAAGTTATATTTTAATAAAAATATATATTATTTAATTACTGAAACTTGCAGCAATTTTTTTTACCACAAAAATAGGTTTTCACTACAAAATCCATTTTTCATCACAAAATCAGAACTGGTCGGTTGTTCACATAAAAAATTTATTTTCACTACAAAATCACTTTTTTTATTTTACAAAATTCAATTGCGTCATAAACCGATTTTCGAAAATCTTTGTTATGTGTTTAGCATAAATGAAATAATATTTTTTCCTTTATACATTTTATACATCATTTTCCTACTCTTTACAAATATAAAAAAAAAATATTAAAGTTATTAATTTTATTATTTCAAAATCACTTAGAATTTATATTTAGCCACTATTTGTACAGATATTTACATAAAAAAGATCAGTGGATCTGTTACCATACTTGTCAGTTTTTTTTTTTTTTTTTTTTTTTGTATAATTTACACAAAACTTAAAAATAAATTTAAACAAAACAAACTTAAAAATAAATAAATTTAATCAAAATCATCTACTTCAGTTTTTATAATAAATTCTTCGACGGTTATGGGTTCTTGTTGCAATTCCTGCTGTTCTTGTTGTTCTCTTAATTTTTGTCTAGCTTGACAATTATTTTTGTGAATACGATTTTTCACCATACGCAGGGAACGACGTAAATCATTTAAAAACGTTTGTGAGCTATATTCTTCATTATCTTTGCGACTAGCCTCTGGAAAATAATAAAATAATTAAGATATATATTTTTTTAATATAAACATTTTAAAGAAAAATACTTACGAAATAGAATATCTATGGTTTTGGGAAAATTTAATAATCTTTTCTTATTGTGATAACCATCAACATTTGTTTCCATAATAATGTTTTCAGATAAAACATTTGAAATGCTTTTGGTGAGACCTTTAGGGGTTAGCAAGGCCTGGATTATATTGATCTAAACAAAGTTTTTTTTAGCAAACAAAAGTAATAATATTATTTATAATTAAATATTTAAAGAATCAAAAATTGTTTTGTATTATTTCAAACGTTTGGCGTAAATTGAGATCACTGGTCCATTTGATTAAAAATCTATGTAATAATTCAGTAGTACTTTTTCTTATATTTTGTATAACATGTTGGACGCTCGCCCTTATTTTAGGAGTTATGGAGTTCTAAAATTGTTAAACATTTTTCTGATTAACTTAATTAGGTAATACATAAATTATATACATATGAGACATAAGTTATATAAATACAGTTTAAACGACATTTAAATATCTCTCTATTAATATCATAACATGAACCATACTCCCCTGAGGGAATACTTTATTAACATTAAAAGGTTCATATTTTTGTTTATATTCAACTGGCCCAGTGATCTTAATTTTATTATATTATATATGTAGGTATATATTTCCTTTTGGAAACTGTGTAATTTGTAATCAAACCCACTTACAATATGACTTTCATTTTCCTCATTTATCTCACTTTCAAAACTTTCCAAATCTTTTAAATTCTCTAAAGGAAATCGTCTCGAGTATTCCGATATTTTTTTGCCAAATAAAACCTGGGTACGTACTTTACGTTCGGCCTCTATAGTTTCATCCAAAATTCCACTTTGTTTTGATAACAAACTTATAATTAATTCATTTTGTTGTAATAAGGTCTCTAATGAAAAAAACATCAATAACAAATCAATAGTAAATATTGTTAATTTATTTATAAATAAACAAAATATACCTTTTAAATCTTTAATTTCTTTACGCATATCTTTAGTTTCCCTTTTTAATATTTCTATACGTTCATTAATTGTACACATTTTTTCTAAATAATTGATTTGCTTTTTTTATATTTTTTCACTTTACTTTTGTATTTTGCTTCGTCACTGCTTCTTTGTACATGAAAACGTGTTGGTAGTTTGTTAGTGCTTTCGCTAGCATGAATTGTCTCACATTAAAGAATACATTATATGACAACTGCTCAATGGCATAGCCATGTAAGCAGAAAAGAGACAGAAAACAATAGGTTAGAAACGGGATTAATTTAACACATCTTCATAAAGTTATCGTTCGATAACTTGTTATAAAAAAAGAAAATATAATGAAAAAATAAAAACTGAAAATTATGAAAATATTTTTATTATATTCTTTTAAATTACCTTCTAAATTTAAAAAAAAAATAAATAAATAAATAAATAAAAGGTCATTTAATTTTTTTTGGTCAAAAAAACTTGTTTACCACCAATATTTTTTAAAAGGGAGTCCCCCTTGAAAACCTCGTTTATTTAAAAACCATAAAATCATTTTTATATTTGCACAGCTTGTGGTGATTTTTTTCTTATATGAGGAAAAAAAATCTTCTTATCAGTATTTTTTTTTTTTTCTGTTTGAGGTAATTTACCCAACTAGATTATGTATGAATCTTCGATTTATAAAAGGTGGTTGTTAGCTAATATTCAATCATAGTTTTCTTTAATCATATTCAGAGAAAGCATCTTAAAATCATCATGAAATTCTCCGCTATATTTGGTGTAATTGTAGCTTTATTTGCCTTTATTGGCGGCTTTTCTACAGCAACAGCATCTCGTGATTCCCGTCCTGTACAGCCCAGATTTAATCCTCCTCCACCAAGACAAGAACGTCCTATTATCTATGATACACCCATCAGAAGACCAGGACCAAAAACTATGTATGCTTAAGTTTGTTCTTCGTTTAAGGATAATTTAAAGTTTTAAAATAAACTAAAGATGTATGTTAAATTGGTTACACAAAATGTATGTAAAATTGTAAAAAAATGAGTTTTAAAAATATCGTTACACACATTATGATTAAAAAGTGTAAATAACTTATTAAATAAATTTTAATGTAAACCAAGAAATCTGTAATAAATAAAATAAAGCACTTTTTTCTAAATGAAAAAAATATATATTTTGCTTAATATTTTAAAATACAATTTTATGAATTTAATAAATTTATTTCTTCAAAAATCGTAGAAATATTTGCCTTTCTATGTCACAGGGAAAGGCATATAGGAAACCAGCAATGTGACAAAAGATAAAATTAGATTTTTTAGTACACAACAGCTTTAGACAGAGTTGGAAAAATCAAAATAGGTCAAAGCCTGTAGGCTTAGGAATAGGAACCACTTGAGCTACATTTCACAAAGAGGAAAAACAGAATTTATATGAAATATCTAAAAATATCAGAGTACTCGTCAGAGTTGTCAGCCGAAGAAGCATTAACAAGCATCTAAGTTGCTTTAAAATGTGATCCATAGATTAACAATTAAATGCAATAGTGAATCAGTCCTGAATTATGTAACATGGAACAGATTAGCATTCGAAATATGAAATACATTGCAATTGAAAGTCAACAACCACAACAGTTTTTATACCCTACACCACCATAGGTGGTGGGGGTATTATGTGTTTGTACAAATATTGTAACGCAGAGAAAAAATGTTGCTACACCCACCTTATACCGTTCGACTCAGAATCACTTTTTGGATCGATTTAACGATGTCCGTCCTCCGTCTGGTTGGCTGTACACGTAAAGCTTGTGTGCAAAGTATAGGTCGCAAATTTTAGAGATAATTTGGTGAAGGTTGGTACATATGATTTTTCTGGCACAAGGACGAAGCCTATTGATTTCGGTCATGATCGGCCTATTATTTAACCTAGCCCCCATACAAATGTTCTCCCGGAATTGAGTTTTAACACTCAAAAATATCGTAAAATGTGAAATATTTTAATGAAATTTAACACAAATATGTTTTATGGAAGCATAAATCCATGTGCCATAATTTACCATAGCTCCCATAGGAACCCCTCTTTCGAAAATCTCTTTAACGTGCATAAATCCCATATAAAAGTTAATATTGATTTAATATTCGACACATGTAACACTTACATAAGTATAAGTGACAGTGCAAAATATCATGAAGATCGGTCCATAATTGGCCATAGCTCCCATATATGACCCAATTTCGGGAATCACCAAAAAGTGCATAAATACATGTGAATCTTAGTATCGACGTAATTTTCTGCAACAGTATGTTTTTATTTTTCACTTAATACAAGTATAGGTCCATAATTGGCTCCTTCCCAAATTTTGGTACACATAGGCAATGGTGTAGGGAAATTTATTTAAAAATATTTAATTCCCCCTAAAAAAAAAAATAATTTTTAAGTTTTATATAATATTATATATCACAAACTAAATTCAATTACATATTTAAGAAAACGAAAAATTTACGGTGCTGATTTAAAGGTTAGAATTTGTAACATAAACTTTCATCATGTATGCTTAGCTTTACAAAGAATTTACCATTAATACTTCTTTTTATGACTGAAATACATCAAATGCTTAAAATCATTTGTTTTAAATACTTTATTTCTCTAGTAAATGTTACATTATCATAAAGCATAGGCTGTTCCTACAATTCTATGCACATAGTATAATGTAATAATTACTCAATTTTTTAAAGATTAAATTAACATTTTTTTGACCAATTTACAAAAAAAAAATAACCTAAATTTTAATCCGATATTTTCCACTCCAGAGGCTCATCACGTTTAAAGGTTCGACAAAATGCAGAACATTTATTACTGCCACAAGTTTCACAGGGATACCAGCAGCCAGGACACTTTGCTGTTAAGCAATCGCAGGCATCATCTTCTCCTTGTTTTTTGCTTGTTATCCATTCATCATAATATTTGGTAGTCTTACCGGGTGGTCGTCCTCTACGTTTAGTTTCTTTCTTTTTTTGATTGTTCATTTCCCATAAAAATTTTAATCGTTTTGCTTTAAGGTCAAGAATATATTATTTGTAATAGAAAAAAAACGTTAATTTATTTTTTGTTTGCAAATTCAACAGACACAGTGTTGCATTTGATAAAGTAAACCGTTATATAAGAGTTGCCAAATTGCAATAAATTATAGTTTGTGTAAATCACAAAAACAAAATCCTCAAGTTATAATTAAAAAAAATTGGTATATAATAAGAATAAGTACCGTTAGTCGGGGCTAACACACAGCAATTTTTCTTGCTGCAATTTTGTCTTTGTAGACGAGAGAGGTAAAAAGAATGTAAAAGTTTAGTATTAATGAAGGTTTTACTGTGTAGTAGGGCTTATCATTGAAAATGTAAGTGCATTTAAATAAAATTAATATATTTAAGATCAGATATTTGGGAAAAGAGCAGATATTTTTATAAAACTATAATCACAAGTAAAAGTACTATAGAAACACTAACAAAATTGTTTCTGTGATGATTTTTCATTATCAAACGGTGTTGTTTATCAATAAAAAATCATTTTTATGTAACAAATAATTTATTTTAGCATTAGCATTACAAACAAACTTATTATCTAAGTTAATATCTAAATCAATGAACTTTGTGACCATTGATGCACCTCCGTGGGCAAAGCTTGGTAACGTTGTACAGCCTGATTGATTTGAGTGTAGGTCAAGGCCAACTTGTGCATTTCAAATTCCTTTTGTACTTTACAAGTAGTCGAAGTCAAAGGCAACAGCAATTCGACATTACGTAAATGTTCAAATGCCTTCAAGACCACTGCCCTCTCTACGCCCTGCATAGTTGAAGATACTTTGGCAAATTTAGAAAATCTTGAAAATATTATTTCAAAATTAAAAGGATCACGATCGTAAATTTCCGAATGATGTTTAATAGCTATAATTAGGCACAGTTCCAAAACAGAGAGACCGCATAAAAGTTCAACCTTATCATCGGCCTCATACGAAGCTGTAAGACTGGCTATTTGTTCTGCTGTTATTTGATTTTCTATAGCAGCATCTGGTTTCATTTGGGCCACTAGACGAAATATAAAGATTTTTAGCAAAGCTTCACTTACATCAAAATCAAACATGGATTGTAGAGATTTACTAACGGCGGGCATATTCAACAAATTTTGCACATATTTATTCCAAGAATCGCTTAATTTCTTATTAAATTTATATTTACTGGGATTAAAATGATTACGATGAAATGTTAATTCTTGCGAATTCAAATTCTTAAGACTGGCCACTCTTTCAGCCTGTTCCTTAAGTTCTTTATCACTGGGTATACTTAAGAGATCACCAAATAATTTCTTATATTCCTCAAAATTTTCAGCATTTGGAAATATAAAGACTTGGCGATGAGAGAAACGAGATTTAACTCGCTTTTCTAATAACTCTATAACATCCAAACGGCAAGTAACACCCAAAACACATATAGGAGCTTGGGCACTTTGTGAGACATCAAATAGATTATACAACAACGTTTGATTGTGGTGCGCACAAAATAAATCAAATTCTTCGAGTATAAAAACTACACTTTTAGATTTTCTATTACCGGCCTTAAGACAAGCCAACAAAAAGGCTAAATTTTCAGCAAATGAACCAAATACTTTGCCATCGGTGGCATTTTCCAATTGCATTTGTACGGTGGCTGATTTTAATGCCAATCTATCATCGGTATGAAGATTACCATCTAAGTGAACGATTAAAGTATTTGTAATGAAATCTTTGTTTTTCATTAAATCAGCTAAAACGGCATTGATTAGCTAAAATTTTATAAATATTAATCATTAATAATTATTAATAATATCTTCATTATTTTAAAAGCTTACTGTTGTTTTTCCTGATCCTCTGGGACCTATTAAAAGCAAGGAATTGGATTCTCCCATTTCAGCAGTACGCTGTAATAGCTGTCTAACATTTTCACGTTCATTTTCATGGCCCCGAAATGTTGTGAAATCTTTTTGTAAACGTTCTTTAAGAAATTTACGTATTTTTATTATCTCTTCACTATGATCTGGCATTGTTTAAAATAATTTTAATACAAAATTTCGATTTAAAAAAGAACATAAATTAATTTTAGTAGTTTATCAAGAGTTTAGAAGTTTGTGTTTGTTTACTATCAAAATGAAGGCGCCAAATTTAGTGGTGTCACATAAAACAATAACAATTATCGATTACTGTAAGTAGCTGCATTAGTGAGTTGCCAGCTTGTGTGTGACAGGGTTGCATATTTTAGAAAATTTAATTAAATTTATATGAAATATATGTTAAAAACCCCTCCATCCATTAGTATTTTTTTAAAATCTTCAAGTTTGAATCGGAATTAATCAAAAATTGTTATAAAAGAACAGAATATATAAAAATTTTGAAGGAGGGAACGCTTTCTTAATTGCTTAATGGTGTGTATCCGAAATTTGGCTGATTGGTATGTATCCGAATTTGCTTTTTATTCATCACATCTCAATATTATTGACCACAATACTATCTTATTCCCAATATACACCCACCTCCTTTTTATATAAAGACATTTTTTGTTCTTTCTTTAATTTGTTTGTTGTTTTTGTCTCTCATTCCCCGCCTATACTCTCTCGGTTCTTTATTACTTCGAATCCATGGATGGCTGGATTGATTATTGACAATAAAAATTTAGAGCTGCTTTCAGATAAAAAAAAACACGAGAAAAAGTATAATTTTTTCACTAAACTTTTAATAATAATGTATAAAAAGTAAAAACATAAGTAAAATTTAACGTCGGGAGCATTTTATTGACTTTATAAAGTTTTCAAAAGGTTTTATCAAAAAGATCTTAAAGGGGATGTAGCTCAGTGGTAGAGCGCTCGCTTTGCATGTGAGAGGCCCCGGGTTCAATCCCCGGCATCTCCA
>MINK01172281.1:3048-26001 GCA_001735545.1 Phormia regina
GTCCAACGTACAAATAATTGTACAAATTACTGATGTACAAATACTTTTGTCCCAAAGATTTGTACTTAAATTGTACTTTTTTTTAACAATGTGTTCTACATTAATTTATTTTTTATCAAATATTTCAATAAAAATGGACCTGAATTAAAACTACATATAATAATTTTTTATTCTTTATAAATTATTGAAGATACACGAAATGCATGGGGTGTACAAATAGTTTTGTCCCTAACTGTATATTTAAAACTAAAAGTATATTATCAAAAATTCTTGTTTGGTACTTTTTGAAAATTTGAATATTTATGGAGTAAAAGTTATAAAAGATTTTGGTACTTTTTTCACAAAAAATAAATATTTTTTTGTAACTGGCACATACATATTAATATTTTAATATTAGATCCCAATACGACTTAGAATTCATTGAAATACTATTTTTGTTACATCCAGCAGGAATACAATGTACCAAAAATGGGTTAAAAAATTCGCCATTTAAGTATATGTCCTAAGTGAATGAAAGTTCTCCACAGGTGACTTTGTAATACTTTTTCATTCTTCAAATAGTATTTTTTAATTTTAGACAATATTGAACAGAGACATATTGAATTAAGAAGAAGGACTTTGTGGTACCTTTTTTATTTTTCCAGTGGAAAGTTTTGAATTTTCTATAATATTTAAAATAATTAAAAAAATAAATAAATAAATAAATAAATAAATAATAATTGTGGTGCATTTTCGTTATTCTAATGGTCCTTTTTGAAGAGAATAAGAACTCAGAAAAAGGGATCTGAAACAGAATTGAAAAAGGCATTAATTTAACATTGCGTTGTCATTGGAAGGAAGTTCTTAGTGGTGAAAAAAATACCTTCAAACCTTTGTTCCACTTTTAAAGTGGTGAATTTTTTTTTGCTGAGAAGGGACTTTGCTTCACATTTTTAATCTTTTTATAGTTCTTTAAAAATTTTATAAATTATGGAACATGTAGGAGCACCACATAAATGTTATCAACATATATAAAAGTGAATCCGTGGTTGTCTGTATTATTTTAAATTTTGTTTGTACTGAAATGAGTTCTAAAATTTTCAAAAATGGACCTAATAACGGAACTTTGGTAAATTATAGAAAGATCTTTTTGAAGTGAATTAAAATGATTTCTGCTTACATTAAACTTATTTGTGTAATATCATGATACTGTCATTTATTTTTACAAGTTAACGTTATTTTCGAAAGTAGACCTTATGTGGCAGCTATGTCTAATTATGATTATCGTGAAATTTGCCACTCCGATTTATCTTTGTAAAGAACTTATTAGTACCAAATATAAGTAAGGCATTTGTTAGCGTTAAAATAATATTTCTGGTAATATTTTTATGAGGGCAGGGTGAAGTAATAAACCGATCATGATCAATTACATACCTACCAAATTAAATCAAATTATTTTGCAATAATAATTTGATTTAATGTCCATCTATCCATCTGGCATTCAGCCAGATGGATAGATGGACATCTTTAAGTCAACTCAGAAAGTCAATCGGAGTCGATTAACATACCTTAAGTGGGCATTTGTTTCTTAGCTTTACAAATATCAACGCAAACGCTGATGTTCTGCAGGAAATTTGTGGAAGTAATGGACCGCTCCTTCAGTACTAGTTGAGTCACCAAAGTTCCAGTTTGAGAATCAATTGACTCAAACATACTCACTGTTTATCAGCTAAGAGTCAATTTATAACATGATTAGCAATTCGGGCACAATAATAATCAGTGGCTGACTGGTTAGGTACGAAACTATCTAACATAATATCCCTGCGGAAAATTTGCGCCAATTATTATTATTTTTTATTATTAATTATTATTATTATTATTATTAGTGAACCGTTCCTTCAGTACCAGTTGAGTACCAAATGACACCTAACTCGTCACCAAAGTTCCAATTGAGAAGCAGTTGACACAAAAACACTAACTATTTAACAGTTGTGGGTCAATTTATAACAGAATTGTTAAGTGCGGAATAACAATCAGTGGCTGAGTACTTAACGTTGAAGACTATAAAACAACATACGTTAGATTCGGGGTGATGCCGTCGTCATTAAAGAAAAATTATATAATAAAAATAAACACATAAATTTAATAAAAAAATGTTTAAAGAGTAAAAAAAATTACCGAATTTTTATCAAATTTTTGTTATATTAATCGATACTGAACCTGTCTTCTAGGATCAGTACTGTGACCTGTCCCAAGGGGCTAATTAGCCACCTTCAACGACAACCACATGTAAAAGTGACAGGTTCTTCTCATAGCTCTGAGAACCTGCCACGTGACTAGTTTTGAACCGGTTCTATTTCCTCTATGGATACATTAGATGAGCATGGATTCGTTTTTAGTTGTCGCCATTGACATTACCGAAAAATTATATAATAAAAATTAAAAAACCATTAAAATAATCATAAGCAAATTTAAAAAATTAATAATTACCGAGTTTGTATCAAATCTTTATTATATTAATCGTTTTTAAATCTATTCGTTTGAACCAGTTCTCTGACCTATCCTGTATTATGTCCCATATGGCTAATTAGTCACTTCAACCTCCTCTCACATAAAGTTTCGGAACTGGGATCTATCACAAGCCCTGAGAATCTGTCAGGTGACTAGATTTCTAAGGGTTCTCTTTACTCTAGGGATATTACCTTTTAATACGGTCAGCGGTATATTTTGAAAAAAATGAGATTGAAAAAAAACTTCATACATAAATTTTTATTTTATTCACAATTTAATGAAAATTCACAAATTGTTTTCTTTTTTGTGGAAGATTTTTAAAAAATTATTCTCTTCCAGAAAATATGCCTAATATCTCCATAATTGTTGGCCGCATTTAAAAGTAGTACAAGAGTGACTTCAAAATAAATAAAGTCAGACAAGTTGTTTTGGAGATATGCAGGCGCGGATCCAGCCAAAGTTTTTGGAGGGGAAAATAGTATGATTTTAACTACTATTTCCTTAAATTTCTTGATTTAGTACACATTCTTTATTAGGAATTTTCATTTTGGAGAAGGAAATTTTTCTATTTTCCTTCCTCGTGGATCCTTTCCAGTTTTATACATATATGGTGAAACACGAAAACTATGTTCAATAAAAAAGAACTGGTTTAGAGGTTTAGTACTTATTAATACGGTGTCTCCAAATTGACTGAGAAATCTCGTGCCACAGAAAATTTGTTAAACTTTCTAAACCTGTGCAACTTTTATATTTCTTTATTGAAAAAAAACAGGAAAATTCCCACATATCACTCATAAATCTATAGCATTTATTATCCACAATACTAAAAAAAAATATCCTAGAAAATTATTGCATTTTTTTCTTTGCAACATTAATAAGGCAGACATTGAAAAAAAAACTAATTAAGTACTTTACAATGACACTTAAATTTAAACACCTCCACTTCTGTTAAGAACAAAGTAAAGAATTTTGTTCTTTTAATAGATGGATGAATGAATGAATGGATGGTACTTTTATTACAAAATATACCGAAGTACTATAAAGAAGTAGTTCCATAAGTGAAGTGTAATGAAGCATTACGTATCATTGAACTTTATTGTGTATTGGTAGTGAAAACTCACATAGCAACAACAATATTACAAATGATGATGACAACAAGAACAGCAACAACAAGGCAAAAGTCATAATAAAACATTAGTCATAAAAAGTAAAATACTTGAAAACATGTGGCATGTTTTATGGATTGTTTTTTTTTTTTCTTTATTTCAAAACTATTACCTCCTACTCCTCTAAATTAAGTGATTAAATATGGGGAAAGAAAAGAAAAACAAACAAACAGCAGCAAAATGCAGGTTTCTCTGAATGACACTTTTTTCTTTAAAAAAAAATATCTTTCTCTCTGCCTTTGTAAAATTATTCGAGTTGTCATAATTTTTCATTTTTTTATTATTATTATTATTTTATTTTTGTTTCTTCCTATACTTTTAATAATTATTTGGAAATCAGCCGTTTTAGGGAGAAAACGGGTAAAACCTGTATTTCGGTACTTTTTGCACCATATGTATCTTTGAAATGAATCAACATACAGATAAAATTTATATCGTATTCATAACTTATCAAAAAATGAGAAATACAAATTCGATACTTTTTAGAAATTCAAACGTTTAAGAGGTAAAAATCGTATCTATTTTTGGTACTTTTTTTAAAAAACATTTTTTTAAATTTGTTGAAATATTTATATGAGGATTTTAATATGGGATACTACTACAATTTGGAAATTTATTGGAATACAATTTTTGATACATCGATGGGTGAAAAAAAAGTACCAAAAAGAGGTAAAGGCGGAAAATTACATTTTATTCATGAATTTTCAATTACATTAAACTTGGAAACATAAGATTAAGTAAATGTAATCCTATGTGGATAAGAATTCACAAGAGTGGATTTCGTGTTACTTAAAGATATATGGCCCTATGAGTAAGAATTCAAGAGGGGAATTTTTTGGTACATTTTGTCCATCTAATGGTATTTTTGGAATTTTCTGTAATATTTAACCTAGAAACATGAAAGAATTTTCAAAGGGGGAATTTTTGGTACTTTTTCGTTCTTCTAATAGCACTTTTTGAATTTTCTATAGTTATGAACCTAGAAACATTAAATTAGGAATATGTGGTCCTTAGTTAATAAGAATCCATAAGAAGGGTCTTTGGGGTACTTTTTTGTTATTTTACCATACTTTAAAGTACCATACTTTTTTAATTTTCTAAAAAAACTTGAAATTAGGGTTATGTGGTCCTAAGTGTATGAGAATCCATAACAGGGGGTACTAATGGTACTTTTTGAATTTCATATAATATTAAACCTAGAAACATGAAATTAAATATACATGGTCATATATGGAAAAGAATTCACAAGAGCGGTCTTGTGAATTCTTATATGGTATATATATGGTACTTTTTTGTTCTTTTAATGGTAATTTCTGATATTTTTATATATAAGTGAAATTTTTTGAATTTTCTATAATTTTTAATTTTGGAGACAAAATCCATTGTGGTACTTTTTCATTCATATGTTGGTTTATTATATTTGTAAAGAATTTCAATGTCAGTGATTCCATGTCAAAACGGATTCCATGTCATGATAAAACATCATTTACTCAAGAAGAATTTTTCTTAAAAGAAATTAATTTTAATTTATATAATTATTCAATAAAACCCGCGCAACGCCGGGTCAATCAGCTCGTATTTTATAAAACAAAAACGTTTAATGAAGAATGCAACTTCTTCATTTCAATATGAAGTGTGCGAGTTATAAGTAGCATTATTGAAAATATTTTACTTTATTTTATTCATTTTTGTATATTTTTCGTTAAGTTTTCTTTAATTTTTTTAATAAAATCATAAAGCTAAGTGTTGGCCTAATACTGTTCATGATGACTGCAATGATGTTGCTGTTGTTGATAATGATGACGTTTGTTTCTATGTAAGCATGTTGCACGAGTATGTATTTTTCTCTGTATGATGTTGCATCTATCTAGCAGTCATGTTTTAGTGCGGTGGGTGCCGCCAATTAAATTTAAAGAAAAAAAAAAAAAAAAAAAAAAATGAAAAATCATTTAAAGTTTATTTTAAGATTTGTAAACTAGTGACTCAGTTTTGAGTTTTTATGTTTTTTTTTACTTTATTTATTTTGATGTTGGTGTTGATTTTTTTTTTAATATTTTTAGAATGGCGCACATACATAATTTTTCGTTGTAAGTGCATTCTCTTGATTAATGGATTATGAAAATAATTTCCATAAATTTTTCTTGTTGAAATAATTAATCTACTTTAAATTGTAGTTGATAAATTAAGAGGAAAAACAAGATTTTGATAATATGTACTGAATGAGAGATTTCCTGGTTTTGATGATTGGAAAATATTAAAACAGAATTTTGTAGAAAGAAATTAATTTATTCAATCCTAGGTTGGATTATAAAGTCTTAGGCCATTTGATTGAATAAAAATTAAATATTATCAATAGACCTTGAATTTTGAAGAAATTTAGGTAGGGAAAAGTTTGCATAAAGGGAAATATAATTCTGGACTCTAATAAAGTCCCATAGATACATACATATTCTTTCACTTTCTCGATCTACACATTAGGATATCCAATTAATCGGGGTTTCATATTAATCGATTTATTTAACAAATAATTATACGAGATTATAAGTTGATCGGTTAAAATCAGATTAATGACAAATTATTCGATTAACCGAATTTATTTAGTAACATATATTAAACATATGAATAACACTAGTTATTAAATTATACACTTAATGCTAATAACATAGGGTTTATTCTTGAGTTATATCACCAATTTTTAAAAAAAAATTGGACTTTCGAATTAATACTTTTTTTCGAATTCAACTTAATATATTTACAGGATCCAAAGGAAAAAAATAATATTGTCACAAGTTCAAGAATTTATAAAATTTTAATCGTTCATTTCGAATTTCATTAAATAAACTGTCTCAGTAAAAACATAACACACAAATCATAAAAAACTTAACTTGGGATCCAGAAGTAGTGCAAAGACGGAATTGGAAGATGTTCTAATTTTGATACCTATTTAGAGAGATAGAGGAAAGTCATGAACAATGAAATTATGTTTTATACAAAAAAAATGTATGCTTGATAAAGGTTTACTCACTTTTTGTATTTCATAAGAAAAAGTTAGTAAATGTTTATCAAGCATACATTATTTTTCTTTTTTTGCATGCGGCTGTAAGTGATTTTTTAAAAAAGCTGTTGACATAAATTTGAATTTAAAATAAAATAAAAAAAATTATAAATTTGTAATTTTAATTTCGACACAAATTATTTGGTTTATTCGTTATGCGAAAATAGACAGTTTTCAGTTATTCGAACAGTTATTCGATCAAAATTAATTGGATAACCGAATGGCGGTTAATCGATTGGATACCCTACACACATAATGCTGCAGCTCTTAAGAGCAAAATCCATATGTTCCACGTAAATAATTCTGTTACTTTAAAATTGCTGAATGCATTTGAATCAAATTTCACATGGGCAATGCTGAGGTGTATGGAAATTGATTTGGAGGAGGGCGGGTTCATAACGGGTCTGGGGGACGAAGGGTGGATCTCCATAATTGGTCACCTCGGTATGAAACTTTTTAAAAAATCGAAAAAATTTCATTTCTGATTGATAGTCCTCACAATTCTCCATAAATAGTAAACTTACATGTGTGCGTTAATCTCGTTTACTTTTAGAGATATTTGGACCAAAGTTAAATTCTGAGAAATTTTTGTACATGATTTTTTTAGTTTTTTTTTTTTAACTTAGCGGGCGCAATTTGTGTCCCAAATTTATTTTAAATATTCTCTGGATTCAACACAAAGTTCTAAACAATTTTTGTGCAAGGATCATATACTTATTTGGTTTAGATAAAAAATTATATTATTTTGAGTTAGAAAATTTTAAAAAAAATTATTTTTTGTGATTTTTTTTTAAGGTGGTAACATTTTTCACTTTTAAATACATTATTTTCCTCTGCAGCATAAATTGTTTTTATGTTTCTAAAAGAATGCTTAATATAAATGTATGTAACAGCCTCCTCGCTGGACCTATCAAAATTTCGTTGATTTTATTTTTATGTGTTTTTGATTTTTTGTTGATTTAAAAATACCTTAGAAAATTAGCTCCAACTGTTGGCTAAACATACCAAAAATTTTGAATAAGCCACGTCTCTTATAACGACAGGGTGACCATTTCACTAAAAAAAAATAAATTTTTGAAGTACGTTTTTCCGCAACAGGAATTTTGGGTATTTCGGAGTAAAAAAATGGGAATCTATTTATACACTTCTTTTAAGAACAATTTTTTTTTATATAGAACTAAAATTTCAGAATGATAGCTTTATTAAAATAGTTTTTATATAAATTCAAATACAAATTTTTTCTTTTTTTGAAAAATAAGTTTTTTGATCAATTTAGGTAAAAAATGTTGCTTAAAGACTCTGTTATTTATACATTATTATTTCTCTAGTAATAACCTTTCCAATGATACCAAATACTTGCATAAATACTTTACATATTCGTTTAAAAACTGACTGAAACTTTACCTTCAACAGCAAAATTTTGCACATTTTCCTTCATTTCTAAGGTTAATGTGTGTTGCAGCAGTTTCAACAGGTTTTTTTGAGTAACTTTTGAAAGGATTAATATATTTCAATGAAATTTCATATTTCATATTATTTTTCAATATTTTCTGGAGGAGCACAAGTTTCTAGCTACTCTGTGAGGTCCTCCGAAATGGGTAATGTCGGATATTATATAATAAATAATTGAAGGAGTTGACCACTTTCGTAGGGTCTACTTTCGTCCACAGACTAGCTAGAAACTTGTAATCCTTCAAAGTGTTCGAAAAATACTTTAGTAATAACTATGTTAAATTTTATTGAAATATTTTAACCGGGTCAAAAGTTACTTAATATTCTTTTAAAATGAGTTTTTTATGGTCTTAGAGATCTACATATAAGTTCAAATCATTCATTATGTGATCTTTAATATCTTCTTTAATGATATCTCTGAAAGGAAATATTTGTTAGCTTTCTAGAGGATTTTAATTCAATACAAAGATCATGACAAAACCTTCTATCATTTTAACCTTACACTTACATAGAATATATGATGATGTTTGTAACACCCAAAAATATTGATCTAAGACTATGGTGATCGATGCGGTTTTCCAACTGTTTTTTTTCAGTCAACGTGCTGACGGTTTTATTGATATTTGAATTGAAATTTATGAATATTTGTTTAAATATTCATAAATTGATTTTGGCTTTTTTCATATGATTCCATGGTTTCTGTTTATGCTAAGTAAAAGTGAAATGTCATTTTTGACGATGGTATGGGGTTAATAACACCCGAAAGTATTAATCTAAGACCCACATTAATTTGTACCAATCTTTAAGTCGATTTAACAATGTCCGTCCGTCCATCTGGCCGTCTTTCCGTTCATGCAAACCTTGTAATAAAAATCAAGATACGCAATAAATTAATAAAATTTGGCACACAGGTTGCTTATAGTCCAAGAACGAAGCGTACAAATAATCTCCCCGAAAAGAGGTTTAAAATCCATAAATCCCTTAAATGTAGCAAGAATCTTTGCACATGTAACTTCCATATAAGTTTTAATCTGTGTACCGAATTTCGGTCCATAATTGATCATAGTATTGGTCCATAATTCCTCAGGTGTAGAAATAAAAACCTCTCCCCGACTTTTGATGCACTCAATGGAGTGGGGTATTGTCTGTCTTGACCGTCTATATCTTTCTTTCTCATTCTTTTTGGGTTAATATTTATTTCCAAAAATAAATATCTTTAATAAATTTTAACTTGAAAATTATATGATTTATTGATTTTGCTTTAAGAAATGTAGTCTTCTGATAAATATTAATTTATGCAAAAAACCTGTTAACCGGCTTTTTTATGAATTTAAAAAAACACAACCGGTTTTTTCAAAATACTAACTATACTCGATCACCTTATCTAAGACCCATAATAATGTCTACTAATCGAAGTAGAATCGATCTTGTTGAATCGAAAGCTTGTTGAATCGATCTATCGATATCCGTCCGCCTTTCAGTCTATTTTAATATTAAAAATATTAATTAATTTAATTCCTTTTTTTAATTTATCACTCTTACCAAAATATTTGTATCAATTATTAATAACTGTAAAAATAGTAATTTATTAAAAATTAAAAAAAGACATTTATTCAAGTAGATGACTGAATGAACATTTAATTGACTGAATGAACATTTAATTAAAAAATATATTTTTTCTATTTTTTAAACTTAAATAACTGTGTTAATTGAAAACTAAAAGGTAGTATTGTTTTCTATATATTATATTATTATATATATTATTAAAAATAAATCTTTGTGAAACAATATGGATTTGGACATATTACAGTCCTGCTATTATCCCTTCCTTAGAAGAAGTATAAAAAAACAAATTCATTTTTCTTATTCCTTTTCATTATAAAAAAAAAAAAAAAACACAATTTATAAAAATAAAAACTTCACATTTCAACATTTATATAAGAAAATTTCACTCAACAAAAATTAGCACTTTAACATTCATCGAAAAAACTCTTATTTATACACAATTCAAGCATTTCTAACTACTAGTATTATGCAATTTTCATTTTAACGATTATAGTTTTCTTAACAGTTCTTGGATTTCCATTTTATTATTATTTATTTTTTTTTATTTCCACAATTATAGTCTATTTTTTGCCTTTTTTTCTACTTGTTTGCTGGTCTCTTTCTATTGACCACTTTAAATTGTCTCGAAGCCAATAATATGCATGAATGGCATAGAAGAATCTCTATAGTAAAGACGAGAAGCAAAATGAAAAGAAAAAAAAATGAAATAAATATAGGAAAAAAATCTTTGGCTGAGTTACTTTATAATGGTCGTAATATGCCTGCTTTAACACTCACAATGACATCTTTTTCTACTCTCTAACAAATTGTAGTAAAAGTTTACAACAAAATACTATAGATATGGTAAAATTTTCTAGAAAAAAAATGTGTAGAATAACTAGAAATGGAAATGTTTTAGTTGGTCTTTTTTTTTCTATACCCTTTTCAATTTTTCCTTTGTGGTTGCTGTGTGTTTTCTATTGTTGTTGTATTTTATTTGTGTATGTCGGCTGGTATTAAGTGCCTGCCCGGCGCCCAATGGAGCTGAACAGTCAAGTTCCTGTCACATTGATGGTATTGTTATTGCCAATCATTTTTTTTCCTAACTACAATTTATATGTTCACATCATATTTTACTGGAAGTTTCTTTAAGGCTTTTTTTTTTTTTTGTTTTTGTTGCTGGCTGATGTTTGTATTAGAACATCTTGGTTTGATTGTGTTGTTGTTTTTTTCTTTTTCTTTTCATTTTTGTAAATAGTTGGAGTTAAATAGTTTGTACTTTTTTATGGCCTTTATGTTTTTGCGGCAGTTTTAGTACTTTCATATTGGAAAGTTTAAAGAGTTGTAGAGTACATGGCGCTTAAGTGAGTTTAGTTGTCGGTTAAATCATAAAATTGTTCTGCATATAGGAAATAAAGAAGGTAGAAGTCGGATTGATAGTACGCTAAAACTTTAAGTCAAAAATGAAAATTATTTTTGCAAATTGAAATAGAAATGAGGCAGAATTAAAATAGAACTAAACTACAACTGAACTGGAATTAAAATTGAACTGAATTTCAACTAAACTAAAACTGAAGAGGAAATGAACTGGAATTTAATTATAACTGAACTGAAATTGAACTAAATAATCGAACTAGTCTAGTCTATAGTTTATACTATAAACCAGACTATAGTCTAGTCTATAGTTTATACTATAAACTAGACTATAGTCTAGTCTATAGTTTATACTATAAATTAGACTATAGTCTATTCTATAGTTTATACTATAAACTAGACTATAGTCTATTCTATAGTTTATACTATAAACCAGACTATAGTCTAATTTATAGTTTATACTATAAACTAGACTATAGTCTAGTCTATAGTTTATAGTGTTAAATAGTCTATAGTTTACTACATTACTAAACTAGAGTTTCCACTATAAACTAGACTGTGGTCTAATCTATAGAATATTGTATAAACTAGTGTATTGCTTAAGCTTTAGTCTATGTTTGAGAATGATCTATATTATAATACAATTTTTTTCCTAAAAAAAAAAACTAGAACTGAACTATAATAAACTAGAATTGAACTAAAACTGAACTAGAACTGAACTAAAACTAAAACTAGAACTGAACTAGAACTAAACTAGAATTGAACTAAAACTGAACTAGACCTGAACTAGAACTGAACTAGAACTGAACTAGAACTGAACTAGAACTGAACTAGAACTGAACCAGAACTGAATTAGAACTGAACTAGAACTGAACTAAAACTGAACTAAAACCGAACTAGAACTAAACTATAACTGAACTAGTACAAAACGATAACTGAATTAGGAATGAACTTGAACTGAGCTAGAACTAAATTATAAATTAAGCTAAAACTGAATTAGAATTTGGCCACAACTTAAAGAGAACTAAACCAGAAATTAACTTGAAATGAACTAAAAATTATCTTGAAATGAACTAAAACTGAACTAGTACAAAACAAGAACTGAATTATGGCTGAACTTGAACTGAACTAGAACTCCTTTTTATTTCTTTAAATTTATTATATTTTTAAAAATAAACTTGAACTGAACTAGAACTAAATTGGATGTGATCTAAAAGTGAACTAGAAATTAGCTAACGATTAAGCAGAATTGATGATAAACTAAACATAACTGAACTGAGTTTCTACTTAATATACATATTTCTGTTTATTCCAACTGTCTAACGTTTGAACACTTATGGACATATGTTAATATCTGTTGCAGAAGTATCTCATTAAGTTTTAATTAATTATCAATTCAACACCATACATCCCAATGGCAAATAATATGTTTTTCCTTTAAAATTAAAAAAAAGAGAATATAAACGCATTACGACAATGATGTGGCAAAAATTAAATTATTTTGTTGGAAAACATGAGAAACCTTTAAAAAAAGAAAAACAAAGGATATAGTAAAAGGACCATATTATCTGTACAGTAAGTAACAAAATTAAAGCCATAATAAAGTAAAAATATGAAACTTACTTAATTAAAATTTATAACAAAATTAATTTTAATTTAATTAAAATTTAAAATTAAAATTAAAAAGTAAAAATTAATTTTAAAATTTAATAAAAACATAATCAAGATTTACATAAATTTTTAAACTAAAACTGGACCAGAGACAATAATATAATTAAAGAAAAAAATAAAATTCTTTCAAGATCTTTAAGCAAAATCTAATATGTCACATGTCTATGTCTTTATAAACCACTGTTTAATTTATGGAATAAGAAATAATATTAAATTTACTATACATGTATGTGTTTACAAATATTGTGACAATAATAAACAACCAACCATATATAATAAATAAAAATAATAATATACCAACTATATTATGTTTTTACATCATTTTTTCTTATTTTGTATTTTAAATCAAATTAAAAGACCGTTAAAGGATTTTATAAATCAGGCAAAATAAAAGTCAATGTAAGAAGAATAAAAATAAGAAGTAAAACGAAAGAAAAATTTAATTTCTTTTTTTGTTTTTATTCTGCCACAGAAATACAAACACAATTAAAACTCCATGACAATATGATTATCAACAACTAACCAAATGCAATCAATAAATACTTACAAACACATACAAAATACATACACAATTACTTACAGACACTTAAGATGCAATAATTATACATATACATATAGACATATGTATGTATCTACTTATACAAGTGTAGTATAAACTGATATATAAAACACATAAGGTTTCATAAGGAGTAAATGAGTACTCTAAGTGTTGTAGTGTGTGGTATGTGTTAAGAAAAGAGCTTTAATTGTTATTGCAATTGTTATTTATAAATTACAAAATTTTCACACATATATACAAACATACACACTCTTATTATGGCATATTTAAGTGGCAAATAACCAGCAGTTCTGAGGGTAAAAGTATAAATGTACTGATAAAATAAAGTTTAACAAATTTGGTTTCAAATGAATTATGTAAAGCTCTAAGGATGATGGATATTTCGAAGTATATATTTCTGGAAAAATCACAGGTTTTTGTGAACTCGTTGCTGACTTTGAAAGCCCTAAACAGATAATTTTATCAAGAAGAGGAAATTATCATCTTTGAAATTAATTCTGAATCAATAAACTTGTGTTACACCTTGAGAAACATATGAACAAGAATAATGTATTATTTCATGTTAAAGTTAATAAATAATTCTCATTCAAAATTAAAAGTATATACCACTTAGACTTGTCCGTCCGCCTGTCTTTGTTAATATACATATATTGAAATAAAATTTTCGGAGATCCTAAAAAACAAAGGAAATTATGAAATGTAAAATTTTTTTTTAATTTTGGAATCATTTACTAAATTTTACTTTAATATTAAACTTAATAAGTAATCCTTATCTGAAATTTAAAGTATGTAGTATCCAAGATAATGAATTGGCCTTGTCTGTCCGCCTGTCCGTCCGTAATGATATATGTATGCTGTACTGAAATTTTTGGAGATCTTACATAACGAAATAACATCAATTAAACATGTTTTTCATATAAGAATCACTTGATAAATTTTATTAAATATTAAACTTCATAAGTAATTCCCTTTCAAAATTTACAGTATTTACCGACCATGATGTTGACTTTGTCATGTCCGTCCATCAGTCTGCCTGTCTCTAGTAACATATGCTGAAATCAAATATTAGAAGACCCTAGATATCAATTATAGAATGTTTACTTTATTTTTAATTTAAGATTAATTTAATAAAATTTATTAATAATGTACTTAATAAGTAATTCTCATCCGAAATTTAAAGTATATACCGGTCAAGATGTTGCCTCGACCATGTCCGTCCGCCTGTCTATGCTATTATATGTTGAAAAAAATTTTCGGAAATCCGAAAAAACGAAAGAACATAAAGTACCAAATGTAAAATTTTCATTTAAAATTCATTTGATAAATTTTATTTGGTATTAAACTTAATAAGTAAGTCTCACCCAAAATATAAAGAATGTATGAGCCAAGAGGAAGATTTGGCCTTGTCCGTCCGTCCGTCTGTCTATCCATTGTAATGTATATTTAAATCAAATTTTCAGAGAAAATAAAGAAGAATAAATAATGAAATGTTAATTTATTATTTTATTTATATTAATTTGATACATTTTATTCAAAATTAAACTTGATAGATAATTTTCAACCAAAATCTAAAGTACGTAGCAACCAAGATGTGGACTTGAACATGTCCGTCCATCTGTCTGCCTGTCTGTAGTAATAGTTGCTGAAATAAAATTTTTGGAGATCCTTAAAAACAAAAGAACATAAATTATGAAATATAAAATTTTATTTAGATTCATTAAATACACTTTATTTAAAACAAAACTTAATAAGTAATTTTCCAACCAAATTTAAAGTATGTACCAACTTATTTAATGGCTTGGTCATGTCCGTCCGTCTGTCTATTCGTTATAATTTATAATGAAATAAAATTTTCGGGAACCCTAAAAAATAAAAGAATATAAATTATAAAATTTAATAAACTTTATTTAATATTAAACTTAATAAATAATTTCCAACCAAAATTAAAAGTGTCCACCAACCAAAATAAAGACTTGGCTTTGTCCGTCCGTCAGTCCATCTGCTATAATATATGTTGAAATCGATTTTTTAAAGACTCTGGAAAACCAAAGAACATAAATTATATATTTTCATAAAGGATATAAATTCGAAACTGTTCCTCTTAAAAATCATTGAAATTACTTAATAAATTAATTAATTATGAATAAAAAAACCACAGTGTCAATCAAGTAATGAACACACTTAACAGTCTATCTTAATTTGTATTATTTTGTCTTTAAAAAATATTCTTATTTTTATGTTTAACTTATCCATTCAGGGTTACTGTAGTTATCTTAACAATTGTCCTTCGGTTCAGTTTGCCATTAATTCATTTATATGCGAATAATGCCTGAATGCCAGGACAGCTTAAGATGCAGACAAAAACAACAAGTATAAAATATTTCACAAAATTTTGTATAAGTGTGTAAGCGTAACAACATATATTTATGTATGTGTTAATATAAATTAACACATGTATACACAGTAATATACACACTCATATATACATACATACATATATTTATATTTAATTTCGTTTTGCTGTTGTTGTTGTTGTTGGTTATTGTCTGTTTAAGATTTACTGTCATCTTAACCATGAATCTCTGTTGCAACAAGGACCAAAATACAACTACCACATTACACTTAACAACATTATCATCATTCTTATCATCATCATCATTTAAAAAAATCCTTCTTTAAAAAAAATTTACAACATAACGTTTGTGAATAAAGCCATACAGATCTGCCGGCCAGGCCTCTTCAGGGGTTACAATAAGTTTAAAACCCCAGCTTAGGGTCTTTACTATGGGAACAGTAAAAGCAGTAGTAATTGTGTAATGTTTTCTCGTTTGTTTTTCATTTTCTTGTTGTTTTCCTTTTCATGAGGAAAAGTCCTTTTTATCGTCTACTGGCAACTTAATTACACTGTGACAATGATGAAGTAAACAAAATTTCATTAAAAATTTTATTTCATTTCATTTGTTTGAGCTCTGAGACCAAAAAAAAAATAAAGAATGAATTAAAACAAATGCAAAGGGCTATATGCAACAAATTATTTTTGTTGTTATATTAATTAAAGTCGTTTGAGGTTTTTCGCAGGCAAATAGGCTGCAGATTTGTGTGTGTAATTATTGGGTGAGTTCATGAGTTTTAAAATATGTCAGAGAGATTTTGGTTGTTCTTTTTGTAATTGTTGTAGCATTTTTGTTAATTTGTGGTTAATAAAAACTAATTATTTGTATTTCTTTTTTATCATTACAGGTAAGCAAATTGGAAGTTATTTGAAAGATGTTTTTAATTAATTGTAAGTATTTAAAAATAGAAAATAGTTATCAACATTTTAGAGAGATCAATTATTAATTTAAGTATCCATATTTAAAAAAGGTGTTCACACTAGGAACTAGTTGACTATATTATACTATAAATTAATATTTTTATAAAAAATTAAATCCATCCTTTTCCATCCATTTCTTTTACATTAAAGAAAATTGAAACTTTCTTAGAAAACTGGTTACACTAGGTACTAAATTGAAAAATTTGGTACAAAACAAATTGTACTTTCTAAAACCTTTCACACTTTGGGATCAAAATACATAATTTATTCAAAGTGATTCACTCATATATTTAAAAATTTCCTCGCAAAATAAAGCAACAGTTCCTAACATTTTTTAAACTATTCACACTAGGTGCCTAATTTAATAATTTTCATAAAATAATTTGGCCATAAGTTTAAATATATTAAATAAATCTACAATTTAAAATTTTATGGAAAAAATGTTGCTTTCATTTTGAAAAGGAACTGATCACACTAGGCATTAACTTTAATTATTTTATTAAACCAAAATAGCGTTAATTTTGAATTCATTTCCAATGAACTAAAAAATTTCAATGTAAATAGAAATAAAAACGATCTCAAAATGTGTGAATAAAGTAAATTTTATTATAAAAAATTTAGTTACATTTAAATCATTTACACTTAAAAACTAGTCACACTAAGCAATAAAATTGAACATTTTAATAAAACAAAATGAAGAAAAAAAATCTCAACATTATCAAATAAAATAAAAATAAAGAACAAAAGTGGCATAAATTCAACTACAGTTGGACTATAAACTCGACTATAGTCTTGAATATAAAAACGACTATAATGTCAATTATCAACACGACTATAAAATCGATTATAAACACGACTATAGTCTCAACTATAAATTGCTCCATATTTCCAACTATAGTCTAGTCTATAAACTCGACTATAAAATAATCGACTATAGTCTCGACTATAATCTTGACTATAAACTCGAATATAAACTAAATTTTATAGTATTGACTATAAACTCGACTATAAACTCGTCTATAGTCTCGACTATAATCTCGACTATAAACTCGACTATAAACTCAACTATAAACTCGACTATAGTCTCGACTATAAACTCGTCTATAGTCTTGACTATAAACTCGACTATATTCTCGACTATAAACTCGACTATAGTCTCGCCTATAAACTCTACTATAGTCCTGACTATTAACTCGTAATAGTCTGGACTATAAACTCGACTATAGTCAAATCTATAAACTCGACTACAATCTAGTCGTTAAACTTGATTATAGTATAGTTTATTAAATCCACTATAGTCTAGTCTAATATATAGACTATAGTCTAGTCAATAAACTAGACCCTAATCTAGTCCCAACAATAAACTATGCTACAGTCTACTCTTTAAATTTGTCTAAAGTCTAGGTTATTAAATCCACTATAGTGTATTAAATCGATTATAGTCTAGTCGATAAACTTTACTATAGTCTAGTCAATAACCAATACTATAATCTAGTCAATAAACTAAACTATACTCTAGTCTTAACTATAAACTCGACTGTAGTATAGTCTTTAAACTTGACTATAGTCTAGTCTATTAAACCGACTATAGCTAAGTTTATAAACTTGGCTGTAGTCTAGTCAACAAACAAAGCTATAGTCTAGAAGATTTTTTTCCATATTTAAATTAAAATTTCATTGTTGCAAAACAGTTTTAGAAAACTGGTCACACTAGGAGAAAAAATCAAAATATTAAAAAAAAAAATATTAAATCGGAGTTCACAAGCAACAATTTTTCATACAGAAGTTATAACTTCATATGCAAGAGATGTAAACGGAATATAAACCCTTAGTCGGGGTTCATATACAGCAATTTCTCTTGCCACAATTTATAGGAGAGATAATTATTTTAGTCGCTCTCGTCTTTTAAGGCATAATTGCAACAAGAAAAATTGCTGTGTGTGAACCCCGACTTTGTATTTTCTTTTTTTCTCTCACCTACGAACACAGAAGAATTGCTATGTGTGAACCCTAACTTATATTGAAAATAATTCTAGTGATTTGTTCATTTACGTCCTTTTTTTTTAATTATGACACAAAAGCAAATTTGAAGGAAAGAGAAAATTCTTTTTTAAATAATAAATACAATTTGTGGTTTTCTTTTATAAAAATCTTATTGGTAAATGAATTTTTATTTATTCTGATTATCAAAATTTAAATATGAAAATATCATCATTTAACTTTGTTTCCATTATTTCTTTTAAATATCAGTTAAAAATACTTTTCACTTCCCCTCACCAAAAAATCCAATCACTTTTGAAAATTCATTAAAATTCGCCCTAAACAATAAACGTGCAAGCATTCATAACAAATTCAACGAAATTGAAAATTAGAAAAACCAAAATGAAAATTCAAACAATGAAAATAAAAATAAAATAACATGGATTTATTAAAATTCATTAGCATTTAGTATCTTTTGTAGCCAACATATAAAATATAAAATTACAAATTCAATTGTTGCAAAATGTTGGTTTCTATCAAGGCAATATGAAATGAGGCACGAAGAAAATAAAAAAAAAAGAAACATAAAATGCATAAATTCATAATCATATACATATACATACATACATAAATAAATGGTACATACATTTATTTTATTAGATTTTATTATGACGAGAAAATTCATAGCCAAACATTTAATACAGATTTCATGCATGAATGACTAATTCATAGTAATTGGGTGTGATTGGAATATGAGTGCTAGAAACATAGTTGTAGTATGAATACATTTTTTTTATATACACTAAACACATGCTATAGTTAAATTGAAGGTATTAGAGTCATTCGAGGAATTTTATGAAATTTTGCAAAACTAATGTGAACAGTAGAATATAGAATATCTTTATTTATTTCCTTCTCAAAATATTTGGGTTAAAAAAGAGACCTTAGTGTTTTTGATATGTTAAATATGATAAATTGATATAACAAACCGCTGAAAAAAAAAATTCATATTAAAATTACATTTATTAGATTGTAAAAATTATTTACCATAAAAGGGCGAGATTTTATAGCTTACAACAAAACTTAGCATAGAGTCTGTGTCATTCTCTTTAATGAGAGTCAAATTTTTTTTATATTAAAATTTAACATAAGCATTCATTTTGTTGTTCTCAATTTGTACAGCAGTACAAATGTTTCCCCTCTCTTTGTACTAATAAAATGTCAATCAAAAACCTATAAAATACTTTAACATAAATTGATAGTATTAATGATACATACATATATACGTAAATGATCATAAAATTATAACAAGTTACGGTATATACTCAGCCAGAAAAGAGCATAAAAATAGCTAATGCTTTTGTTAGTTATGAGACTTATTTCCGCTTTTTTTTAAACTTTGTTTAGTCCTACATATTTTTTAAATAAAAATATTTGAATTCTAAAAGCTTTTGTTTTAAAAATAAACTTAAATTGTGTGATTTTAAGAAGTGGTGAATTTCTTTTAGGTATGGTGAGTTTTCAAACTATAGAAAATGCTTAAAAATTTACGGCAAATAAAATTTGGTTCAAAATTAAACAAAAACTTGTAAAAAATTTTGTGATTTGTTGAAGTTTTTACCAGACATTTATTTGATTTAAATTTAGGGCCTTATTTTGTAAAACACTTCCGCTCACTTTAAAACAAATTTTTCCAAAATTTTTATGGAAATTTGTTATATTTTTGATTTAAATTCATTTTTTTATCATAAAAAATTTTTCATGTAAATTGTTTTTGTTTTTCACTTAAAAACATTTTTAATGTAAATTCTTTTCGTTTTCCAAAAATTTTATGGAAATTTTTTGTTATATTTTTGATTTAAATTCATTTTTTTATCATAAAAAATTTTTCATGTAAATTGTTTTTGTTTTTCAAAAATTTGTATGGAAATTGTTTTCAAAGTGTGGTGAAGGGATTTACGTTTTTGATGGAAATTCATTATTTTTTTATCATAAAATATAAGAAAATTAATTTTAAAAGTTTTGTCTTTAAAAAGTAAATCGTTTTGTAAAGTTTCTAAAGTGTGGTGAATTTACTATATTTAGTTTTTAATATAAATTTATTATCTTTTGACACAAAACGTAAAAAAAATACATTGTAAAAAATTTTTCCTAAAAAAACAAATAGTTTTGCGAAGTTTTTAAAGTGTGGTGAATTTCTTTTTGGTGTGGTGAATTTCTAAATTTCAAGGAAAATTTAAAAATTTATAGCAAAAAAACCTTATGCCATATTTTTTAGAAAAAAATTAAAATATTACAAAATGTTTAATGTTTGTGAATTTTTTGCCATAAAATGTCAATTTTTTTAATAAAATTTTTAAATAAATTATTTTTAAAAAATTATTTTGATAAAAATTTAATGCTAAATGTCTCATTATTATAATAAACTAATTTTGAAATTTGTAGTTTTGGAAAACAATTGAAATTATGTAAATTTCCAGGTGTGGTGAATTTCTTTTAGGTGTGGTGAATTTCTCTAACTCAAGATAAAGCTCGAAAATTTAATGTAAATTTAATCTGTGTTGTTTTTTATCTAAAAAATTTAAATCTAATAATTTGTTTAATATTTTTGTAGTAGAAATTAAATTTTGTATAGAATATTTTAATAGAAATTATTTTTTAATAACTATTTGCAAACTAATTTACCTTACCAGCAATAATATAACAAAAAACGTAATTTTGGAAATTTTATTTTGAAAAAATTAATTACAATGTATAATTTTTTAAGTGTGGTGAATTTTATTTTGGTGTGGTGAATTTCTAAAATTCAAGAAAAAGCACAAATTGCAAATGAAATAATACAATCTTTTTTGGCTAGAAAAATTAAAATAACATGTAATTAATTTATTTCTATTAATTATATACGTCTTTTTTTATTTTGTTCATATATTTAAAAGTTCATGGAAGTGGCTTTAGCAAACCTTTTTTTGAATTTAAATTAAAGACGAATTTTACAAAATTAAAAGAGAATATGAAATATTTTATATTAAAAATTTTTATTAATTTGTATGATTTTTAAACCTTAAATAATAAAAACAATAAGAAAAAATATACCTATAATATTAAAAATATATTTTATAGTTTTATGTACTAGAAATATTAAAGTTTCTGAAAAATATTACTTTTTTCCAAAAGTTAACAAATATTTATTTTAAAAATAACATTTACATCATATGAAATTATAAACTATATATAATTTCAACTACATACTTACTACAATCTATAAAAGTACTTATGTTGTCCTAATTTTTTCCACACAATTCAGTCTCAACGTTAGACAAAACGACCAAGAGTCAATAAAACACAATCACACAAACACACACACATACTCGCTTTAGGGTTAATGGACTCATTAAACTTGTCTAAAGTAATAAGTATCTAAATATACATATATATATGTACGTCTAAGTATCTGTAGTTTTATTTATTTTACCTCTGAATAATTGTAATTATTTGAGAGAGTATTTGTTTTTATATAGTTTTATATTTTTTGTCTTTTTTTTATTGATCTTCATTATCATGATTGTATGTTGATTATTAAAATCGTGTAGCTAAAAGGGGTTCACTTTTTTTTGCTAAACACCTTTCAGCTTTTTGAGAAAAAAAAATCATAAAAAATCAGCTTATTACATGAAGTACATATTTTTTTATTTCACCTAAAAAAATTGCGTAGGTTTTTTTTTGCTGTATTTGTAAAAAACACACAAATTACATATACTAATATTTTTTCTATGTTTTGTGTACATAAGTGTGTTATAGGTCTTTATGTCTAAAGTCTTAGGCAAATTAAGTACGCGTTTATTTTTTATTATTATTAGTATACACCTACACTAATTGGGTGGGGAGAGTAAACTAATTGAGTCAAAAAAAAATTTTATATTAAAAAAAAAACAATTAAATTAAAAACTACAGTTTTATTTCAATATAATTAGTTGAAATTAAATTATGGAAGCGAAATTCTATGGATCCTGGTCATTGATACATTTTATCTTACAGGAAGATTTCATATCTTTTTTATTAGTTTTATTGAGGTTTGTTTTCTTGTGGTGAATTTTAGAAAACTTTATTTATTATATTTTAAGAAATTCACCTGCAGTCAAAAAACGAATACACCACACTTTTAATATTCAAAAACAGTAAATAAAGATAAAATTTATTAAAAATAAGGTAAAATAATGATAATAATTTTGTTTATAATTTACTTTTAAGAAATTTAAAATATTTAAGGCTTTATCTGTAAAACAAGTACCGTGCTAATCAAGGTGTGGTGAATAACTTTCATTAGGGATAATTTTTTAAACTTAAGGAA